>SRPX01000178.1:0-47225 GCA_018360215.1 Claviceps spartinae | reverse complement strand
GTCGCTTCTACTACCTTCAGAAAGGTTCCAAAGTCTTTGCCTACTGCCGCGGCGATAGCTCGATCCGCGGAAGGTGTCAGCCGAACGCGGTACGGTTGGTGACGGATGATACAGTAGAGGTAGGTAGGAGGTAGGTACATACATATCGTGGAATCGTGATTCGTGATGTGGGCGAAAATGAACGAGTGTTCCAACTTCCCGCGCCACCTACCCCACCTACTACCTAGATAGGTACCTGGTACCTGGTACCTACCCACCCACGGTCCCACCCACTTTACGCGTTCCACGTTGCCGCAACTTGCAGAGTCAAGACATCACCCAACTTCATTCGGCCTCGACGGGGAACACTCTTCTCCTTTCTCCCCTCAACAAGATAAACAATCCCATTGTTGACGTTAGACTACGACACATTTTCCAGGTCAGTCCTTCACAATTGTTTGTCTTCACTTTTTCTCTTCTATTTTCTTTCCCTCCTTCCACCCATCATGCCGGCACCCCTATCTTCCCTCAACGACCACTCGAGGGCCCAAATCGAATCTTATGTTCAATCATCGCTAGGGCTTCTGTAGGACCGTCTGAAGCAGAGCGAAGCGGCGCGTGATCAGCAAAGCGCCCAACTCCAGGAGCTCATTCAGGTTATACAACAGTTGCATGGAGCACAGAACGCAATGATTCAGAACAATCAGGCGACGGCAGCTGTCCACCCCGTCGCCATGAGCCTTGAGGACTTTTTCGACGGCTCGACGGCACAGTTCTACAGTTGGCGGATCACTATTGAGGATAGGCTGACTTCGGACGGCAGCAGTGGATTTATGTCCACGACAGCCTCGTGGACCCAGTCCAAAAGAGACTAGCTCATTACTTAATACTTCGAGTCCTGGGACCCGTGATTGGGATGTCAACGCGTTCCCGGCATACCTCGAGACTCTCTAATGCCCGGAAACAATTATGCTCTTCGGCGGATGCCCGTGCCATTCGCCGGTCTTCGCCTTCCCCTTCCCGCAAACCCAGCGCTGGGTACCCCGTCATCACAGTATCCCCCTCGGAATCCCTTCCCGTCGAAGCGCCGGCGAATGGCGCAGGCATCCAACGCTCGTACGACTTTGTAGGCGGCGACAGCCTGGGTATAATTGTCCTCGGGGATTGTCGTGGTTCGAAAACGTTTGTCGAAATCGTTACGAGCGCCATCTGTAAAAGCTCGATCTTGTCGGATCATCAATGCTCGTATCCAACCCTTGTTCATCAACCCCACCTGACTACCGAGCTCGCCGTGTATTTCGCACCGAATCGACAGTCAGTTGAAACTCGCCTCGAGCTGTCATCTGTCAGCTACCTGACATGATTCACGACACGATCACTGACCTTGGTGCGTATGCGTTCTCCAAAGCCGCGGTCCGTGTTTTTGTTTTCCAATTTTGAAGAGACAGACTGGGCGTCAGGAACGGTCTCCCTCGTCGTGACATTCACTCCCATATCTGACTTGTACCGCGCCATATTACGGTGCAATTCAGAGGACCAAGTGGTATTAGGACATAAAACAACCTTGAACACACAACCTGGACGTAAAACAAAGGTGTTTAGAAAAAGGATCTCGCGAGTTGTTCTTTTCGTCCTTTTCGTTCTCTCTTGCTGGATCGCTTCGCTCTTCTGACAGAACCTTTAGCTCGATGGAATGTGTTGTCGGGCCTCTCGACATCACAGTCCCAACGAGCAATGAATGACCTATGTCCAAGGTGGCCAAGCCTGCGTCCGACGAAACTTGTTGTTCGCTACAAACCAAATTATAGCGCCTGCAACATCGCCGCTCTCTTTCGATTCAGCTCCGACGCCTAACGATCCGGGGGAATCGGCCAGGGCGATGGCTCACCATCCCCTTGCTTTGCGCCACATCCTTCAGCTTGAGGAACTCTTCGCATTTGAGATTGATCGTGTAGATGGTCTTTAGATGCGTGGCTTTCAAAATCTCAAGAACCAGCTTCGTAAACTCCGTGTCTCCGTAATGCTTAGAAGAAATTCTCAAGGTCTCCAGGTTCGGAAGCGTGGCCAAAAACTGCGGCAGTAGCCGGCCCTCTTCGTCATCGGGATCGAACGAGAATAGGAAATCGCGGCATCCCAAAGCGTGGATTGAGGGAGTGCCGCGTAACCAGTCGTAGCCTTTCAAATGGCGAACACTCGCGTCTGCAGTCAAGCACTCATTGATGTCCTTCTTGGGGAATACAATGTCGAAAGAAGTCAACTTTTCATTCTCGACCGCTTTGGAGAGCAACGTTCGAGCTCTGTCGGGCGAGATCCACATTCTCTCTGACCTCATGCAACGCAAATTCTGTAATTGCAGTTGCGGGAAAACGCCCGAATCAGTCAGCAGATCATAATTGTCGGCGAAAACGTCGGGATGTTTTTCATGATCGTAGGTATAACCGAAATTGAAATCAATATGTTGAAGTGAGTTGCCGCGATTCAGAGATGCCAGATATCGAAGGGTCGAATACGTCCTTCCTTTGCCGAAGTATGGCAAACTGTACGACCGGAACATGAGAACCTTAAGATTAGGCCAGATTTTTTCCAATTCTTCTTGCCGGATTGCCACGGGTTCTACACGCAGATTTGCTAGTGCAGCGAAAGAAAGCTGTTCCAGTCTTGGAAAAGCAATGGCGAGAGGGTACTAGAGGCCTCAACAAGTTAGATTCTCACAATCACGTGCGCCCACCGACCACAACATATTGAGTGACAAACAAGAAGAAAAGGGAAAGGGCAAGGCCGGAATAAAAGCTTTACCCCGATGCCCTTTGGGACGGGGAGAGGAGGAGGGGGGGAACGGACTACAGGAAATGGGGCTCCGTCATCTAGGATTCCGAAATTCATCCAACTGCGCAATCGCAAACTCTTCAGCTTGGGAAGAAGGGGTATTGATGACACGCTTTTGTACCATTCCTTTGGAATTGACACCAGGGTGAGATGCTCCAGAGTGCTGGCAGCATTTTGGAGGAACGTGTGCGGAAATCCCCCGGGGAGGTCTGCCGGGGTTTGGTGGAAAAGTCCCACAATGGAGACGTTCCTGAGTCTGCCCCATATCTTCTCATTCGAAGGAAGCGCCAGTTTTCCGTCTGCCAGATGAATATCCAAATGCTCTAGGAGGGGTGATGCTTCGAGTAGCAGCGTCAACGCCGGTTGAGTGAGCAACGTATCCGTCGGTATTACGATCTTCCTCGCACCTCCATCTCCTGCCCAGAGTAGCATCTTCCTCAACAGGTCGATGCGTGGCATCTGCTTCTGGTTACCTATGAATGTCATGTCTCTCCATAATTGGTTATGTAGGGGGCTCGTGAGTGTGCGTTCCCATTGCTTGCAAACTTGAAAACAGACACTGTACTGTCTACTGCATCAGCCATATCACTTTCACAGCGAGCTGATGCGTGACACAAAAAAATAAAACAGGGATGAAATGAACGCACAGAATGTCCGTAAAAATCAGGTACGAGAAGATGTGCGTGACAAGCTCGGCGGGCAGGCAAAACGGATCTCGTTTCAATGAGAACCGGTGCAAGGGCTTCCGGGCATCGTAAAGTTTCTGAGCTCCAACTTGTCAGACATCGAGCATAAACCGCATCGTGATGAACATTGGAGGAAGATGATGGCTTCTCACCTGCAATTTGGCCGACGATCCTGCGGCGGCCTCCTTGTTTGCCTCAATTCCAGCTGTATATATCTTCCAGGCAAATTCATATTTACCTCGCAGCCGTGCGATTCTCCCCATACGAAGATATCCCTGGAGTGGAGTCTGGTCAGTCAAGGGCGCATGCCTCAAAAGGCTGAGGCTGCACTGCCTACATCTGGGTGTTGAGGAGCCAATTCCAGCATCCATTCGGCGTACCGCATAGCGTCAGAGAGTTCACCCAAAGCCTCTTACGTGGTCGCTTGGAAATCCAAGGCCTGGAAATGGTGGAAATTGTCGCATTTGCTGTACTTTTTGCCGACAAAGCAAAAGCAACGCATCGCTTGTCTGTAGATTGAGCCCTCCCTGGCAGCGACATATTCATACATTTTGCAACAGCATCTGGGTCGGCCTTGTTTAACACCTCTTGCGCAGGGGCAGATCTTAATGGCCTGTAGTACAAGAAAAGGGACATGTCAACAAGATGACTTCTCTGAACGGTACTGCGACGACAACTCGCCTTGTTGAAGAATTGTGACGCTTGCCTGTATCTCTCGGCCGCGAAAGAGTGGCGGCCAGACTCGATCAGATCAGCCATCGTGGGCTCAGGCTTCTTCGAGGCACGGGATGAAGGCATGATGTGTGGAAAAAATTGCAAGAGCCCGGCGCAGTTAACGGACGATATGTACGGAGTACCACCTCAGTGGCACCTTCGTGATCGTGGGTGAAGATTCAAGAATGAAGAAGATGTTCGCGCTGCGCAGCAGCCATGGCGCCACAAGACCCCTCCTTCCGCGTTACACGGGTTGCAAGAGTCGAGATCGAGACATCACCAACTCCATTCCGCCCCGACGGCCCAATCACCGAGCTTGCCGTGAGTTTGCACCGAATCGACATTCAGTTGAAACACGCCTCGGGCCGCCATCTGTCAGCCTGCCAATGACTCACAAGTTCACGAAACGCTCATTTACCGTCGTTCTCTTGCAGAATCCAGATGCGTTCTCCAAAGCTGGTCGTACTACGGCTACCGGTCCACATTTTTCAACCTTGAAGTGACTAACTGGGCGCCACGAACAAGTTTGTTGCACGAAAGATCGAGCGCGTGCTTTGTATTCCGCTACATACCGTGCGACGGATTTCTCTCGGCGCCTGGTTCGATACACATTGGCCCCCAGCTCTGACGTCCACCGAACCAGATTACAGTGCACGTCAGAGGATCGAAAGGTATTTGGGACCTAAAACGACTTTAAAAAAAAATGCGTTTGAAAAGGATCTCGTGGGCTGACCTTTTCGTTCTCGCTTGCGAGATAGCTTCGCTCTTTTGACAGAACTTTGAGCTCAATGGGAACATCTAGTAGGGCCTCGCGACAACAAAGTCCCACCGAGCAATAATCTATGTCCAAATCGGCCATGCCTGCCGCCGACGCAACTCTGGAGCCGCTCCATATCAAACACATCACAGTGCCTGCAACGCCTCCGTCCTCTTGCGAATGAGCTCAACCGCCTACTACTCCAGGGGAAAAGGCCAGGGCCGTGGCTCACAATCCCAGCGTACTTCAGTGCCCTTGCTTCGTGCAAGGTCCTCCAGCTCGTCGAATTGTTTTTCTCCGAGAGATTCCGTGCAGATGACCTTGAGATGTGTGACTTTCAGAATCGCGCTGACCAGCTTCCCGAACTGGGCCTCTCCGTAATGGTCAGAATTAATTGTCAATGTCCGCAGGTTGGGAAAAGTGGCCAGAAATTGCGGTAGTAGCCGGCCCTCTTTGTCTTCGGGATTGAACGAGAATAGAAAATCGTGGCATCCCAAAGTGTGAATTGTGGGATTGCCGCGCAACCAGTCGTAGCCTTTCAAATGGCGAACACTCGCCTCTGCAGTCAAGCGCCCATTCATTTCTTTCATGGGGAATACAATGTCGAATGAAGTCAATTTTTCATTGTTCATGGCGTTGGAGAGCAACGTTCGAGCTCTGTCAGGCGAGATCCACATTCTCTGTGACCTCAGGGAACGCAGATTCTGCAATTGCAGTTGCGGGAAAGCGTCGGAATTTGTGAGTAGATCATGACTGCTACTGAAAATGTCAGGCAGTGGTCTGGGACGGTTAGGCCACTCAAATTCGAATCGAATATGTTGAAGTGAGTTGCCGCGGTTCAGACACGTCAGATATCGAAGGGTCGAATGCGTTCTTTGTCTATGCGAGTCTAGTCCTTGTTCCCCAAATGGCCGGTACGCGAGCACCTTTAGGTGAGGCCATATTTCTTCCGATTCTTCTCGCCAAATGGTCACGGGATTCGGATCCAAATTTCCTATTGCGATGATAAAAAGCTGTTCAAGCCTTGGGAAGGCGATGGAGAGAGGATACTACAAAACATCAACGAGTTAGATTGTCGAAGTGAAGCTTGCCGACTGATCGTACACATGAAGAAGAGGGAAGGGTCCGAAAGGACGAGGAAGGCAGAAGAAAGCCTTTCCTTTGAAGGCTCTTTGGATCGGGGGGGACAGACTATAGCCAATGGGGTTCCGTCATACAGCCGACCGTGCATTCGTAAAGTCCTCAGCTTCGGGATAAGGGGTATCGATGGTACGCTATTGTACCATTCCTGTGGAATTGGCATCAAGGTGAGATGCTCCAGAGTGCTCGCAACGCTTTGAAGGAACATTTGAGGGAAGCCCCCGGGGAGGTCTACTGGAATTTGGGAAAAGGTTTTATCATGGCCACTAATGGAGATATGCCTGAGCCTATCCCATGTCTTCTGATTCGAAGGAAACGTCAAGTCTCCACGCAGCCGATCGATCTCTAAATGCTCCAGACGGGGTGATGCTTTGAGCAGCAGTGTCAGCGTCGGTTGAGGGATCTTCATACCACTCGGTATCACGATCTTTCTGGCACCTCCATCTCCTGCCCAGAGCAGCATCTTTCTCAACAGGTCGAATCGTGGCATCTGTGTCTCGTGCTTTCTGAATGTGATGTCTCTCCACAATGGGCTATGCAGGGGGCTCGTGAGTGTGCATTCCCATTGCTTGCAAACTCGGAAACAGGCACTGTCCCATCTATGACATCAGCCAGATCACTTGCACAACGAGCTGATGCTCAATACGACGAAAGAAAAGAGGCCAGGCAGGGATCAACGTACATGATTTCCCGAAAATGCAGGTACGAGAAGATGTGCGTGACAAGCTCGGCGGGCAGGCACAACGGATTTCGTTTCAACGAGTACCGGTGCAAGGGTTTCCGGGCATCGTAAAGTTTCTGAGCTCCGACTCGTCAGAGATCAAACACGACCCTGTCGTGATGAATTTTGGCGGGGGATCATGACTTCTCACCTGCAATTTGGCCGACGAGCCTGCGGCAGTCTGCTTGTTTACCTCAATTCCAGCCGTATATATCTTCCAGGCATACTCATACTTCTCTTGCAGCCGTGCAATTCTCCCCACACGAAGGTATCCCTGGAGTCGAGTCTGGTCAGTCAAGGGCACATTCATGGGGCCTGGAAAGGCTTAGGCTGGAGTGCCTACATCTGGGAGTTGGGGAGCTAATTCCAGCATCCATTCGCCGTTCTTCATAGCCTCATCGATTAGACCCAACGCCTCGAACGTGGTAGCTTGGAAATCCAAGGCTTGGATGTGGTACATGTCGTCGCATTTGCTGAAGTGCGTGCAAGCGGCGCAGAAGCAATTATTCATTGCTTCTTGGTAGATTGAGCGCTCCTTCGCAGCGGTCCACTCAAACATTTTAGATTCGCATCTTTCTCGAATTCGTTGAGTGCCTCTTGCGCAGGAGCAGATTCTCATGGCCTGTATTTAAAGAAAAAGGATATGTCAAGCTGATGGCTTCTCTGAACAGCGTTGAGTAGGTGCTGCCACGAGAACTCACCCTGCTGAAGAATTGCGACGCTTGCCTGTATCTCTTGGCCGCGTAAGAGTGGCGGCCAGACTCGATGAGATCGGCCATTGTGGGCTTCGGCTTCTTCAAGGCACGAGATGAAGGCATCGTGTGTGGAAAAGATTGAAAGAGCCCGCGCAGTCAACGGATGGTACATATCGTGATCGCGGACTAAGATGAGGTCGGAGGCGATAGAGTCGAACAGACGGCACGCGGTCCACAGTAGAATTTTTGGATTACGTTACAGTACCGACAGTAACGTACGGAGCGTTACGGAGCACCCAATACAAGGTACCTCCCAGTCATCTCACCCCGCCACTCATTGTGAAGCGTCGCAAGAACAATGAACATCACCAACTTGGATATGTACGATCCGGTGGCGTACCAAACAATATCTCACTGCGCTTTCCCGCAGTGGATTGTCGTTTGAATGAAAATCCCGCGGGCTGCATGCTACAAATCATCATTCATGACTCGCCATCCGCTCATCGACCACCTCGTGGTCTACCGGGCCGAGCGTCAAATGCTGTGCTGCGTACGCGTCGTCCACAATTGGTCCATTTGTTTGATACATAAAAAGGAAAGCTTTTCCTCCGTTTTCTCGGTCGTCTTTGCTTTACAAACTCCATGGGTGATGTGATAGCATCGTCTTTAATACATGTTCCCAACACACTTCATCGTACTGGCTCGTGTCCATCCTCGTGCAGAAGCAATTTCACGAATCAAAGCAGATTTACTCACTGGATTTTGTCTTCTTCCCTCCTCTAGATAGCTTTCCGACTCGTGAGTGTGCGTTCCCATTGCTTGCAGGCTTGGAAACAGACGCTGTACCATCTATGCCATCGTAAGTTTGCCTAAATTGTGTTGCTGCTTTCATTTTGGGGACTGTGACCATCCCAGAGTCATGTGAAAGCCATGTTGAGCCAAATACTTCAAAAATACGAGTCGGGCCTCGGCTTGGAATTCTCGTCCCGACTTGCTAGATCGCTTCGATTTGCTACAGAGCCCCCCCCCCCCCCCCCCCGGACGACGCGGCGGAACGTCTTGTACGGCCTCACGACAATTTATTTCCAACGAGCTGGAGGTGTTGTCTAAATTGACCAACCTCTCCGCCGACACAACATCCGGGATTGCTGCAACCCTGACCACGACGCCCGCGACAAAAGCCACCACCCTTTTTTTGATTAAGCGCCTTATGGCCCCAGCGATACTGGCCACTGCTCTACCCAATAATTCTGTCCTTCTGATATTTGCACGCCCTTCAACTGTGCTTCCTTCCTCAACTCTATGATGGCTTCGCTGTCGCGATGGGAGTAATTTCTGCAGATCAAGATGGTCTTGAGACGCGTGACACTCATAACGGCACGGATCAAATTTGCGAACTCATTCTCGTGCCCGTAGTAACAGTTTTCATTGAGCCTCAATGTCCGCAGATTGGGGAACGTGGCCAGAAATTGCGGCAGGCGCAGATCTGCATCATTTTTGGGATAGGGCGGAAAGAGGAAGCAAAATAATCCCAGCGTATGAATACTGGGAGCCCCACGGAGCCAGTCGTAACCTTTCAAATGCTGACGCTGACCACTCGAGACTCGCTCGGGAAAGACAATGTCGAACGATGTCAACTGTCTATTTTCGATTGAGTTGGAGAGCAGTGTTCGCGCTCTGTCGGGATAGATCCATAGGCCTTCATCTGACGTCACGGAACGCAGATTTCGAAAATCCGAATGCCGGGCCACGTCGGAATGAGCAACTTCATCGTGCCTGTGACCGAAAATGTCACGGTATTCATTGCTCACGTCAAGGTCAACGCGAATAAACACTAAATGTAGTAATGAGTTGCCGCGGTTGAGACACATCAGATGTCGTAGTCCTGGGTCATGTAATCCTTCTACATCTTCAATAGATTCAGCTCCAGATGAGTCGAAAATCAATACCTTGAGGTGTGGCCATATACCCTCCCATTTATCTCGCCAAAGCGCCGCGGGTCCCAGGTTCGCGTTTGGTAGATCCGGGCCCATCCAGAGCTGTTCGATTCGGGGAAAGGCAATCGCTAAGGGAAACTATTAGAGCTCAATGAATTAGAACCTCAATCTCACCCGCACCGGCTAACTTCTGAGTCTCTGTATGTACTGAGGAACAGAAATGGAAACAAAAAGAGCGAGTCAGGAGAGTATCATTCTCACTGAGTGTCTTCAATCAGGAAAGACTGACCATAGAGAACGGGGTATGGACATTGCACCAGCCGCCTATGTGCAAATACTTCAATTTGGGAAGATGGGGTATCAATGGCTCGCTCTTGTACCATTGCTCCGGAACTCCCGTAAAGGTAAGATGCTCCAAGCAGGGGGCGGCATTTTGAAGGAATCCATAAGGGAACTGCCCGGGAAGTTCTGCTCCAGTCGGATCCAACGGAACGTCACAGCATTTGATGGTGACATGCCTAAGTTGGTTGCATATCGCCTTTGAAGGAAGCAAGTAGTCTTCATAATTGTCAACCTCTAAATGCTGCAGGCTGGGTGATGCTCGGAGCAGCAGAGTCAATTCTGTCTGAGTGATCTCGAGCCGTGCTGGTATCACGATTTTCCTGAAACCCCCATCTCCGGCCCAAGATGAGATCTTTTTCAGCAGAGCGAGGCATGACGACCGCGTCTTATAATAACGATGGCAAGGAAATACCATGTTCCTCCATAACCGGCCATTTAGAGGGCTCGTGAGCGTGTTTGTCCATTGCTTGCAAACGGGCAGACAGAGACTACGCCAGGTACAATATCAGCCAAACGTTCTCACTGGGTGGCAGTGGGAGTCAGTCATGAAAAGACGGGAAGAATCGAGATCAACGAACAGGATTTCAGTCCAGTCCAGGTAGGAGAAAATGCGCGTGACAAGCTCGGCGGGCAGGCTCATCGGGTCTTTTCCAAAGAAGAGCCGGTGGAGAGGTTTTCTTGCATCGTAAAGTTGCTGAGTCGCGACTGATTAGACAACATAGTCAACCTGGGCCGAGACCGTACCATCTCACCTTTAACTTGGGCGAGGAGTCTACGGAACTCGCATTATGTGCCTCGATCCCTGCTGTATACATCTTCCACGCATATTCGTCTTGCTCCTTCAGCTGTGCAATTTTCCCCACACGAAGATACCCCTAGAGTCGGCTCTCGTTAGGGAACAGGCGAGGGCCTCGAAATGCGCACGACCTTCGCGGTTTCTACAGGCTCAAGAAAGGCTGGCTTACATCTGGGAGTTGAGGAGCCAATTCCAGAATCCATTCGGCATCTTTCATAGCGTGGTTCAGTTTACCCAAAGCCTCAAACGTTGCAGCTTGGAGATCTAGGGCCTGGATATGGTACACGTTGTCGCACTTGCTGAAAGTTCGGCCAACATCGCAATGACAAGTATACTGTATACATGGCTTCTTTGAAAATCGAACCCCCTTGGGCAGCGACCTGTTTAAATTTTTTGCAGGTACAACCGCGCCGTTCGACGCCCTTGGCACAGGGACACTTATTCACGGCCTGAATTCCAATAACGAGTCAATGTCAGACAGATGGTTTTTCCAGAAAATATCGGAGGCTGCCACGACAACACACCCTGGCGAAGAGTTCCAACGCTTGCTCTTGCTTCTTGATCGCGTCCACATGAGCTTGGTGACCAGATTCGAACAGATCAATCATCGTGGGCTCAGTCTCGAAGGCCTCTAAGGCACGGAATGAAGACATGATGAGTCGCGCATGGGAGTCAGGACACGTGGTGACGACGTTATCGTGGTCGCACACATTGTCATTGCCTGTTGAGGTGGAGAAAGGATTAGGTGACAGATGTGCGTACATATAGGGGGCAAGTATATAGGTACATATAACATAGGTACATAGGTAGGTATGTATGTAGTCAGACAACGGTAAGTTGCCACCATCAACTACATAGGTACCTTAGGTACCTACACACCTCTCCGTACCCCAAGATACCCTACGGTCTACCTATTCACAGCGCATCACGGATGCCACAGAACGTACCTAGGTAGGTATTTACAGAAGTATGGAGTACGGAGTACATGTGTACATATATAGGTACCAGGTACCTATGTGATACATGGGACGAATTACCGGAAACATTCAACAAGCATGCGTATCAACTTCGTCTTTGTTTGCCTCTCTTTAACCTTCACGTCCCGTTTATCTCAGTCCATCTTTGTTATTTCTACAGTTCTGCAGAATTATAGTCGCTTTTCTCGATTTGATTTTAGGCGTTATCGTCGTGTTCTTCACAACGCGCACCAGCGACACACGGGTGAGGAACCACCAATGTGAGTCGTGATTTAGGTGAAGAGGCGCTGGTCGGTCTTTGCTTTACCACTGTGGCCGACAGCCAGTCTCTTGCCCCCTTGGACGCGGCGCAACATCTTGTACAGCCTCACGACAATTCATTTCCAACAAGGTGTAGGTATTGTCCAAAATGACCACCCTTTCCGCCGACATAACAGCTGGGATTGCTGCAACCCTGACCAGGACGCCTGCGACAAAAGCCGCCGCCCTGTTTCAATTGAGCGCCTTATGACCCAAGCGGTACCGGCCACTGCTGTGGCCCGTAATAAGACTCTGTTGTTAACATTTGCACTCCCTTGGACTGTGCCGCCTCCCTCAAAGGACATCGTGTAAATGGTCTTGAGATGCGTGACACTTATAATCGCAATAATCGCACTCGCAAACTCGTGCCCGTCGTTTTTGTAATTATATGTATCAATTTTCAAGGTCCGCAGGTTGGGAAACGTGGCTAGAAATTGCGGCAGTGGCAGATCGTTGTCGTTTCCCGGAAAGAGCCGGAAGTCAAGTAAAAGCATCCCAGTGTATGAATACTAGGAGTCCCGCGGAACCAGTCATAGCCTTCCGAATAGCAAGCACGCGAGTCTCCAGTAGACAGAGAACTGTTGTCCAGCTTGGGAATGGGAAAGACAATGTCAAACGATGTCAATTGTTTGTTTTCGATCGAGTTGGAGAGCAATGCTCGAGCTCTATCGGGCAACATACACGAGCCACTATGTGACCTCACGGAACGCAGATTTCGGAATTCCGAATACCGGGTCACGTCGGAAGAAGGGGCTATATCGTCATCGTCATTATTACCGAAAATGTCGCGGCTTCCACCACCCAAGTCGGGGAAAAGGTCCATAAACATTAAATGTAGTAGTGAGTTGCCACGTTTGAGACACATCAGATACTGTAGTCCCATATTCGATACTGCTTTACTGTCTGAAGCCGCGGATGCGTCGATAATGAGTACCTTTAGGTGTGGCCATACACCATCCCATTTGTCTCGCCAAAGTGCCACGGGTCCTGGGTCAACGTTTGGTATATCCGGTCCGATCCAGAGCTGTTCGATTCGGGGAAAGGCGATTGATAAAGGAAACTATGAGCGCTCAATTAGTTAGAATCTCGATCTCACCCGCGCCCGCCGATCCTACACATGTAGTGACGAGAAGAGAAGGAAAGAGAAAGAAAAAGAGTAAGGCAGTAAGGCAGAGCAGAAGATTTTCTCAATCAGTCTCTTCTATCAGGGGAGACTGACTATAGGAAACGGGGTTTGGTCTTCCCACCAGCCGCCTATGTGCAAAGACTTCAATTTGGGAAGACGGGGAATTAATGGCTCGCTGCTGTACCATTGCAGCGGAATTCCCGTAAAGGTAAGATGCTCCAAAGAGCTTGCGGCGTTTTGAAGAAATCTATAAGGGAATCTCCCTGGAACATCTTCTCCAGTTGGATGCAACGACGGATCGTACTCATCGATGGTGACATGCCTAAGTTGGTTCCATATCTTCTTCTTCTTTGAAGAAAGTGAGAAGTCTTCTAGGCTGGAAACCACCAAATGCTGCAGGCTAGGTGATTCTTTGAGTAGCAGCGTCAATTCTGCCTGAGTGATGTCGAGCCCTAGTGGTATCACGATCCTCCTGAAGCCCCCGTCTCCGGCCCAAGATGACATCTCTTTCAGCAGAGAGAGGCATGACGACCGCGTCTTATAATAACCATGGCGAGGAAATACCATGTTCATCCATAGTCGGCCATGCACAGGGCTTGTGAGCGTGCGCATCCATTGCTTGCAAACCTGCAGGCAGAGACTGTGCCAGGTACAACATCAGCCAAACATTGTGAGTGGGGTGATTTCTAAAAAGACAAGGAGAATCAAGATCAACGAACAGAATTTCAGTCCAGTCCAGGTACGAGAAGATGTGCGTGACAAGCTCGGCGGGCAGGCCTAACGGATCTTGTCTAAAGAAGCGCCGGTTGAGGGGTTTCCTTGCATCGTAAAGTTGCTGAGTCTCGACTGATTAGACATCAATGATCAACTTGGGCCAAAGACCGTACCATCTCACCTGCAACTTGGGTGGCGAGTCTACGGAACCCTCCTTGAGTGCCTGGATCCCTGCCGTGTACATCTTCCACGCATACTCATCCTGCTTCTTCAGCCGTGCGATTTTGCCCACACGAAGATATCCCTAGGGTCGGTCGGATCTGATTAGGGAACCGGCACAGGCCACAAATGGCTGAGGCAGAAATTCTTACATCTGGGAGGTGAGGAGCCAGCTCCAGAATCCATTCGGCGTCCTTCATAGCGTGGTCGAATTTACCCAGAGCCTCAAATGTTGCAGCTCGAGATTCCAGGGCCTGAATGTGGTACCCGTTGTCGCACTTACGGAATATCCTGCCAACATCGCAATGTCAAGTATGCATTGCTTCCCGGAAAATCGAGCCCCCTTTGGCAGCTACCTTTTCAAAGTCTTTACACATGCATCTGTCTCGTTGGACGCCTCTCGCGCAGGGACAGCTTCTCATTGCCTGTTTTTGAGGAGCGAGAACATGTCAGGCTGGTAGCTTTTTCACGCACCATTGGGCGCTGCCGCGACAACTCACCTTGGTGAAGAGTACCAACGCACGCTCGTATTTCTTGTAGGCGTAAAAATGGCGACCAGACTCGATCAGATCAGCCATCGTGGGCTCAGGATCCAAGGCACGGGATAAAGACATGACGTGGTGGGAAGTTGCAAGAGCCCGCGCAGGTAACGGACAGTTTACATGTATCGTGATCGGGAATTCGTGATTGAAAATGAGCTCGGAGCCCATGCTTATTAGATTACTTAAGAAACAACGGAAGAAACCTAGGTAGAGTATGTACCTTAGGCACCTACCTGCTGCCATGGCATTGATAATCGTCGTCGATCGATCTCATCAAAACGTCACGGCTTTATTAGCAGCTCAGCCACCGTGGGCTCAAGCTCCAAGTCACGGGATGAGACATGATCTGTTGGGAACTTGGGAAGCTTGCTAGGCACGCAAGGGCAAGAGACATCGCGGCACGGCGTTGGACGCAATTTAGAAGTTAGGGCCAGTGTTATTACGCAACACATTGTGGACGGAGTCACGAAGGTTGGGCATTTTGTACACGATACAACATGCATATGTACGTACCTAGAGGCTAGGTATGTACATTAGGTACCTAGCCTATGTACATACGAGGTACATACTCCATACGGAGTACACAAAAAAGCCACCGCGGTCCGCGTTGCACCTGAGTCTCCGAGACCTCACCACTTTACACGTCCCCACCACGCCTAATAAGCCCCCCAATGGCGAAAGTTGCGTCGCCGCGTTGTGAGTTGCAGTTTTCGCGATCCAGAAACATCACCAACCTCATTGCCCGGCTTAACGACCTGCAGAGCGATCTAGCCGTGTCTTTCCGCAGCGAACAGAATTCCCATTGAAACACCTAGCCTGCCCGCTACCGACTCCCCGCCATGCCTCGAGATCCTCTCATCGGCCTCGTGGGCAAACCCTCCGCCGGGAAGAGCTCCACGCTGAATAGCTTGACAGATGCTTCCTCCAAAGTCGGTGCGTTTTTTTGTTTTGTATCAAGCATCAAGCCTTTCTACCTTTCTTAGTCTTTCTCGGCTATACACGCCCCATAGCATCGTCTTCGTTGTTTCCAACCCACTCCGTCGTACTCACTTACTGGTGTGCTTCCTCGTCTCCAAGACGAATCATCAAATCAGCCCTGTTTTGCTCACTGAATATTTTGTTCCTCCTACCCCAGGCAACTTTCCGTAGGCTCCATTCTTCATTCATGTCCAAGCCCGTACTCGATCCTAGAACCACAAGACTCGTCATATGATAGCATGAGTTTAAGAAGAGCCCTTGCGAGTTGGACTTTTCATCCCGCTTGCCACATCACCTCGGTTCTTTGCTGACATAACCCTCGCGGACGCCCTGTTTCGTTTTGCACAGCTTCACGACAATCGATCCACAACGAGCGATAGGATATCTTCAAATCGACTGCGCCTGTCGCCGACACAACGTCTCGGACCGCTGCAAACCAAACTACGGCGCTTGCGACAATGGCCGTCGTTCCGTCCCGATTGAGCTCCTCGACGTGGCCGGTCTCGTACCCGGCGCGCATCAGGGCCGCGGCCTGGGCAACAAATTCCTTGACGACCTGCGGCATGCCGACGCACTGATCCACGTTGTCGACGCCTCCGGGACCGTCGACGCCGAGGGCAAGGAAACAAGGGGCTATGATCCGTCCGTCGACATCGCCTGGCTGCGGAGCGAGCTCGTGGCCTGGATCCTGGGTAACCTCATGCAGCGATGGGGCAGCGTACGCAGACGCCACGTAGCCGTCAAGGCCACCGCCGTCGAGACTCTCCAAGCGCAATTCTCCGGCTACGGTTCGACCGCCACTGTCATCGCCCGCACGCTCGATCGTGCCGCCATCAAAGAACCCCTTGAGCAATGGTCCGACGAGACCGTGGCACACGTCGTCGACTCCTTTGTAGACGAGAAGTTTCCCACCGTCATCGCCCTCAACAAGATTGACCATCCGGATGCGGACAAGAACATTGCCAAGATTGCTAAGATGCAAGATCCCGATACCTTGGTCCTCTGCTCGGCCATTTCGGAGATCTTTTTGCGCAAAATGACGAAGCAGGGTTATATCCGATACGTCGAGGGCAGCGAATTCGTTGATACCCGGGACGATCTCATTGAACAGGGTGATCCTGAAGGCGGCAACCTCAAGCCGCTCGACGACAAGAACCGAACCCGCATCGATAACCTCAAGGACATGGTTCTCTACCGCTTTGGCTCTACCGGCGTAGTGCAGGTATTGTCCCGCGCCGCTCAGCTGCTGGGCCTAGTCCCCGTGTTTCCCGTCCGCAACACCGCCACATTTAGTTCCGGCGCCGCCGAGTCCAAGGCCGTTTTCCGGGACTGTGTCCTCGTCAAGAAGGGCCTAACGGTGGGAGATGTGGCCAAGAAGGTCATGGGCGATGCGCCAGTCGCCTACATCGAGGGTGTTGGGGGTTTACGAGTTGCCGAGGACGATTCGGTGGCTGTGGGCAAGAACGATGTGAGTTCTTTTCATTTTCAGTTTTGTATTCGTGGGGCTCTTTGGTATTATTTTGTCTTGTATTGCATTTCCATCCCGGCCTATGTCACGTAGTCACGTTGCTATGCATTGTAGCAAGGCCAAACCTGCAGACAATACCTTGTCTTGAAACATGAGCGTGAGCTGACCTCGAGAACATAGATTCTATCATTTAAAGTAGGGCGTGCTTAGAGGAGCTAGGTCTGCAGAAGGAGAATTAGGGAAGAATCGAATTTTCAGACACTAAAAATAAACAAACATGGCGCTTGCGTTGGGGTGGGATGGAAAGTGGCGTTTTTTACCTCGTCAGACAAGCCAGTAGACACAAAAGATGAATTCGTCTGTTAATGTGTTATTTTTGCATTCATGATTCTATTTACATCACACGCCTCTATGGGCAAGCATGGAAACTTACCCCCGGCCTTAGCAATTCAAGGTGCTTGCTCAACCTCGAAATTTTGCACCAGAGTTATATATCTAGGTACGGAGTAACATACCACCCATGCAAATATGCACATGCAGGACATTATAACATGCACGATTCTGCTTGACTATTTATCGACACGATGCTTCGTATATTTCAAGTCTCTGCCCATCTGCTCAATCGCCCTTCTTCAAGCTTACTAAACCTGCCCGGAAGCCACCCACGCCGTTACTGATGTAGCATTTTTCGCCATCGATAAGTTGGTCAGCTCTGATTTCCTGCTCAACTGCAAGACCCCTGTGTATTTCACATTTGTTAGCAACCGAGGCGAATGGGATTTCATGTTGCAGATGCACGGCGTGCGTACCGCTCCAAAGCCCAGCGTCTTGTTGTGCCGTCGTTCCCTCCGCTTCCATGCTCGCGGCTGAATTCTCGAGACACGGGGGGCGTAATCCAGCGTCCATCGCGCCAGAAATATGGCGTCGTTATACTGCCTTCCATGATGGACCCGTCTTGATTGTTCGTGATGAGGACCTCCACAGCATCTGCCGGATGAGTCGACCCAATCTCCGCCCTCTGCCGAGCTTCCTCATATACAGTTCGGTTGGTAGTCTTGAAGTGAGTGTACTCGGAACGAGGCGACTTCACTTCGTCTACCACGACTGTAAACAATGGAGGGACCTGAGGCTGGCTGGGCTGCGGCTGGGTGTCGGGGGCAGGAAGTGATTCTGGAAACAAATTGCTCAAGGCAACTGCAGGTGTTTTGAACTTCTGGAAGCTGATTTCGCCTTCGCGACTCACCACGATGCGCAATCGCAGTGGTTCCGACTGCCCCGGTCCGACGGCATTCGCAGCAGACTTGGCAAGAAATTCCAGGCCTTCGTTTCCTGCGAGTTTCTCTATCGCCTGTTGCCACTTCCAGTGCGTCGCGGCCCGCAGCATCCGGTCTCTGTGGTAGTCCAGCATGTACAATGGAGATTCGTTGTGGGTGTTCCATCCGGCATACCCTAACCCCTGGGAGGGAACCTGTCTCAAATTGACATCGTATCTCAAGGAGGTGAAGATGGAAAAGTCGGTCGACATCTTTGCGGTGGATTTAGGCCGCAATGACTGAACGTGTTGTGTGAGAGAGGTGAGCGGGAATTAGGACGTGAAGAGATATAGACAGTGCCGCGTCGGTGTAAAAAGAATGAAATGACAGAGGGATTCAGATCAGAATGCCTCTATGGTTGCATTGGGTATTCTATCGGACAAAGTTGGATGTTTCTTACAAATCCCGGGCCAGAGGTGTCAGCAACGGGAACGTGATGCCGGTAAGCGGAGAGGCTGTTATGTTGTCAGAGTACATCGCGCACATTCAAGTTTAGGCCAGGCATCATATTGACATGAGCTCACAGGATGAAATTGGACACCGCTGCAAACTCTGTTTAGAATCAACAAGTCTATAAGTTAACCTGCAGAAAGCGCAGCACGAATGAGGGCCGCGACGAACATGAGCCAAGGGTCGTTCCGAAAAGCATTTGTCTTCTGATGCGTTCTCTGTTGACGTTTCGCCGACACAATAACTGGGTCCCTGAATTGATCTTCCGACTCCAGAGGGAGGCCGACATGCCATTGGCCACAGCTTGCCTATGGTATGTACCTAGGCACATAGTAGGTACCTATGTCCATGTACCTGTGTGGGCCCCAGTCAAGCAGCCGTTGAGGCAGAACAGCGAAATTTCGACAGGCTGCTGCTGCGCTTCTACCTCTGCCATTGACGCATTCATCAAGGCAAAGCGTTTTTTTCCTGCGCCTGTCCAGCCAGCAACACCAGCCTTCACCATCTCGGTCTGCCCTCTGGTATCGCGCCATCCGACCAGTTTCTGTTCTCCTATTTTGCCCTTTCTAGTCTTCTCTCTTTGTTATCAGCATTCCGTACCCTCACATCATGTCTACCTCCTTGCCGTCAATGCCTCCCCCGAGGCCCGTGGCCATTCCGCTAGATGCGCCGTCGTCAACCTGGGATCGCCTCACTTCGTGGGTTTCCGAGAACAAAGCTGCATTCTACACTATTGCAGGCGTTGCTGTTGTCGTCACTGGTGCTGGGGCGGTCTACTACTTGAACTCGGACTCAGTATGTCTTCGGCTTATTTAATGCAGCTTTGTTATTCCAGTCCCGCCTCACTTGCTCCATCTCGCTGCCACATGTTTTTGCCAGATTCAATCTCGCCACTTGCTTTTGGTCAAACTCATTAAGTATCCCCGTCGGACGGGGCCAAAGGCTACATGGCTAACGACTCTGACCTACCAGAAACCGAAATCAGACTCAGCCCCCAAGCTCAGCAAGAAGGAAAGACGAAAGCGAAAAGAGGCCGAGCGCAAGGCCGCAGAAACCAAAGAATCAAGTCCTACCGAATCAAACGCAAAGACTGTCTCAGTGGAGAGCGAGGAAGAACTCCCCGAGGTGGACGAAGAGAGCGTGAAGAATCTGACACTGGAGCAACGTGAGCAGTACGCCGCAAAGCTCAAGCAAGCCGGGAACCGAGCGTATGGAGACAAGGCATATAACAAGGCCATTGGCTTCTATTCGCAGGCTATTCTCTGCAAGCCCGACCCCGTCTTCTACTCCAACAGAGCCGCTTGCTATAGCGCCATGAGTGAGTGGGACAAAGTTGTGGACGATACCACCGCTGCCATCAACATGGATCCCGAGTACATCAAGGCCATCAACCGTCGAGCTACCGCCTACGAGCACCAGAAGAAGTACTCGGAAGCTCTGCTTGACTTCACCGCCTCGTGCATCATTGACAACTTCAAGAGCGAGTCAACTGCCCACGCCGTCGAGCGACTCCTCAAAGTGTTTGCGGAGCACCGCGCCAAGGAGATGATGGCTTCTCGAACTGTCAAGCTTCCCAGCCCCATCTTTGTCGGCAATTACCTACAGAGCTTCCGATCCAAGCCTCGCCCTGCGGGTCTCGAGGACTCGATCGAACTCGACCCCCAGACCGGCAAGGGCCAGCTTCAGCTCGGTCTGCGAGCGTTGGAGAAGAAGACGGGAGAGGGATACGAAGAGGCCAGGCAAGCGTTTGAGAAAGCGCTAGAGCTCGGTGACTTGGGCGAGTACGAAGCTCTGGCCTACAACTCTCGCGGCACCATGCGAACTCTGCTTGGAAATCACGCTGAAGCTACCCATGACTTCGACAAGAGCATCGAGCTCGACCCTACCATGGTTCAGAGCTACATCAAGCGCGCCAGTATCAGCCTTGAGCTAGGTAACCCCTCCGAGGCCGAGGCCGAGTTTGCCAAGGCTATTGAGCTGAACCAGGAGGACCCTGACGTCTACTACCACCGCGCACAAACCAGCTTTGTCAAGGGTGATCTTGCCGACGCTCAGAAAGACTACCAAAAGTCAATCGACCTGGATAAGGACTTCATTTTCTCTCACATCCAGCTTGGTGTGACCCAGTACAAGATGGGCTCTATTGCCTCGTCTATGGCCACCTTCCGACGATGCATCAAAAACTTCCCTAAAGTTCCTGATGTCTACAACTACTACGGTGAGCTGCTGCTCGACCAAGGCAACTACTCGGAAGCTGTGGAGAAGTTCGACAAGGCCATGGAGATGGAGAAGCAGACAAAGCCCATGTCTATGAATGTTCTGCCTCTCATCAACAAGGCTCTTGGCCTGTTCCAGTGGAAGCAAGATTTCAAGGAGGCCGAGCAGCTGTGCCAGAAAGCCCTCATCAGTAAGTCTATCTCCGACCCTTAAGTCCTGGTGGTCTATACCAACCTACGCCCTTCATTGTATTTACCTGAATCTTTTTCTTTAAACTCTTTCTGTTCCTTCACAATCTAACGCACTCTTCTACTTCTAGTCGACCCTGAGTGTGATATTGCCGTGGCCACCATGGCCCAGCTTCTCCTGCAGCAGAACAAGGTGACCGAAGCTCTCAAGTACTTTGAGCGCGCCGCTGAGCTCGCCCGCACCGAAGCGGAAATTGTCAACGCTCTTTCCTACGCTGAAGCCACCAGGACACAGGTTCAGGTCGCCGAGAAGTACCCGAAACTGGCTTCCAAGCTGGCTGGTGCGGGCGGCGCCGGCCCCTCAGGGATGGGTATGGGCCGATAAAGCAGAACCTCACTCTCGATAATGAAAAACAGGAAAAGAGGAAAGAGAATCTCCGGATCGTTGTAATCGTACTTTTGTTTGGGCCTTTTCGTTTTACCATCTCGATCACCACGATTCCCCATCTTTGTTTCTACCCTTTTTAAGTTTATCATTCTGTAGAAAGAAAAGCAGCACCCTTCGCATAATCAACGGCACAGAATGCAGAAAGGACTGGAGCAACGAAAACAAGGGAGGTAAACAGGTGCAGGCAAGAAAAGAGAAGAGTTGCAGTCTCGTCCATCGTGGTCACGGGGTATCAGAGCTCGGCAGAGTAGGGGGGGGGGACGAGAGGCCAGGATACCTGCAGGCAACGTATGTGTTGGAGTAAACCGCAACCGCAACGCAGCCACTCCTGGACTGGTTTTGCTAAGTACCTCCGCGGTGTAGGGGGTACATGATTTATAAAAGAGATTTGGTTTTGTCAAAAACGGGTCTACAGTGTATGATTGGGAAACGAAGAAAGTTTTGCATTCGGGGATTGAGGGATTTCGGTTTGGTGCTGGTAGGTAGGTAGGTAGTCTTGTACATGTAGCGGTACATAGTAGAGACCTAAGTAGTGGGTATTTTGAATGACAACGTCTCCCTCCTCTTGGATGGTGCATCGCTGGTTTGATGTGATATCATGCCATAAGCGAGCAGAAACGTCAAGGCCTATAGGGATGGACATTGTGGCCGATTTAGAGATAAGGTTTTCGATTGGGGGATCCGGCAAACGAGTTTGACATATGTAAGAACCATTGACGATACCACCAACCCTTCATGTTCATCGACATCTATGCGATCGAAGAAATGTTTCCCGCTTCATTAGATACGTCTTTTCACAGATATTACATGCCCCAACCACATTCCAGTACTCCTCATCCATCGCCAACCCACTCTGCCCAAAATTTCGTTCCTACGTCGTCACAACATTTGAGCATATAGGGTGTCCGAACCTTCCCCCACAAATGAAGACCGCCCTTCATCGCGCATTGACTCGAGACTTTTTTCGTCAACAGCATTACATGGCCATATCGTGATAATTAGAATAGTAAAGAGATGCAGAAATGTGAACTGGGAATGAAGCGCCCTGGGAATAAAGGAGGAAACAGGGGCCGATGGCGGCCCTGGATGTTTCTAAAAAAAAAAGACAACAAAATGAACAACGCAACCCGTATAGAGGTTGGGTTAGAGAAGACATATACAGTGAATCAAGAAAATCGTCAAGACCTACTACGCCAGAGCAGATACACAACACTGGCTTCGCAGAACGCCGAGACAGATAGAGTATCATGGAAGAGTCCGAAAAAAAAAAAAATCAACGAGATCTGAACGCCGTTTTTCGCCGCTCCTTAAGATCAAGAATGGAGATCATCTTCCGCTTCTTGTCACGCATTGCGTATCTTTGCTCCGCATGCGAAACGAAATAGACATGGACAACATGATAGAGTTGCTCCTACTTCCTGCCACAGTTATTGCCGGTAAGACAGATTCCAAGGCCAACCCCGAGAGCGACGGCAATGATGATGATGACAACGATAAAGAGGCACCACCATTTGAGCTTGCGGGCGCGTCGGGCAGAATTTGTCGCTTGCTTGACTTGCTCGTTGCCTTGCGCCAGGTGGTCAGTGGTCTGTTGGGCGTTCTCTTCGGCGGTCTGGATAACGGGCTCCTGCTGCTCCACCACGGTGGCCAGTTCCTGGTATAGTAGCGCCAGCTCAGAAAGCGTCTGCTCAATGCGCTGCAGTTCGTTGTGACGAGCTCTAACATTTCCAAGCAAGGATGTGGCGTGACCGGTGCGGTTGTCTTTCAGCTACAAGTCTATTGTTAGCCTTAGGGTTCGACGCGCACAGAATAGGTGTGTAAAAAGTGATGCATGGGCACGAGTGGAAACGCGAAGCAAAATGAAGGAAAGGAGAAAGTAGAGAAGCTTACCGCCGACTCGAAGACACCTTGACCACCATAATTCGACTCCATAGCTTGCTGGATCTCTTGCTCGGAAGCATCGGGATAGACTATTTCGTACTGACGACGAATTTGCTGGTTGTATTTTTGCTGGTATTCATGCTCCACACTCTGGTACTTGGCTAGCTCGGACTTGAAGTACGTCTTGAGAGACTGCAGCTGGGTGTTTTTGGTGTTGCGGTGGTTATCCGTGGTGTTGGCGAGGTCGCGCTCCAGGCCCTTGATGCCGTCCTTGATAGCCGTAGTTTGAATTTGGGTTTGCGACACATAATGGTCCAGCTGATCCTTGGCCTGGGGATCTGTACTCGCGAGAGTGCGCTGATGTAATAAGCCAATGTAGTCCACAGAGCCGGAAAGACCGTCAATATCGCTCCGTAGCTCCTTGACTCGCTGTAGGAATTGATCTAGGGGGAGAATTCGCGCCTGCGATGGTTGCGACCCTTGTTGAGGAGGTTCTCCATAGTCGCGCATTTCATATTGACCTTGTGTGTAAGGGTTTTCCTGTCGTTTTTGCAGACAGGAGTTAGCCATTTAATAGACGTTCTGAGAGGCACGAGAGAGCACCCAGGGTGGCGGTAGTCAGTCGGCACTTCGCGGGATGAAAGCGCTGCGGTGATGCGGTGTGCGCCCCGGGCTTTGCCATTATGAACGTACCTGGCCGTAGCCATGGGCTGCTTCTTCGGCAGGGCCTTGGTGATATGGATTCTTCTGTCCGTACGACATGATGAGGCGTCTTTTTAGGTGTCAATGGTGCACTTTGCGGCAACGAGCATTGAAAACGGAACGTGCTCTGCTTGATTGAAGCTTTGGAGAATGACGATGCAATTGGAGATTGTACCTAGGCGAGCCAAGTCAATGGGGCATGTGGTTGGCGGGGACGTCGCATGGGGAGGTAGGCCAATCAAAAACTCGGGAGGCGGGACAAGCTAGGGTCCCCGCATGAGATATTCACATCGGTACATACATACATACCATATGTACTCCGTACTCCGTAGGGGTTGCGTTCCTCCGGTCCTATGAGCAGTGGCTGCACGGGAAGAGCATGAAGAACAACTGACCCTGACCCCTGTTACATACCTGACCGTCTCAACCACCTGACCCTCTCACTGGCCAATCATCTTCGAGTTTTTTTTTTTGACACAGTCAGGGTCAACTCAGGTCGACGGTCGTACAGTATCATACGCATGCTGAAAACGTCGAGAACGTCCACCGTCGCCAAAACGGTAAGAATTAATTTGTGCGACAGCCACACCGCAATGTCGCCGACAATTGCATGATAGTTCAACGCTTGATAACTCTACAGAATGCGAAAAAGAATCTACAACCTTAGTGTCTGAAGGAACGCGTGCAGAAAAAATCGGCACTTTCTTTCTACTCACATGCGATCGCAGAAATACGTACGTACGAATTGCTTGTCAATTGTCTCGGTGGGAAGATCTCTGATTACGTCACACGTGCACCAGCCGAGTTTATACTCCATCCTCAAATCACCACATCATCTCTGCCCATGCGTCTGAATCCTCCTTGAGAAAGTAACAGCAAAACAGTCGCTCAGAAAATGTTTATTTGCAGGGTAATAGGTATTCGCTGCATTGCTTTCCATTTGCAACCTAAGTGGTGCGTGTGAGGACCGCTGCACCAGGCGTCCCTCAGTCACGTGATACCGAGGACACCTGTATCACGTGACCGTCGCAGACTCTGCACAGCCAGGTACTTGGCTGTGCCCGGCGGCATTGTGTCTCTTTTCTTCTCCTTTCTGCTCCTTAGTCTATTATCTTCGTCAATAGAGCTTCATCGCCGGTTCCCCCACTGTGCCCGCTGTGACCAGCCGTGACAGTAGGTATGTATGTACATACATAGCCACTAAGCCACTTGTAGCTATGTACCACTACATACTCCGTATGTACGGAGTATATACATGGTGGAAAGAAGGCCTCCTTCTTGAAGTTCACTGTACCCAATTATAACTTCTAAAGTTCTAAGGATAACGTCACTTGTTGAAAGAAAGTCTTGCAAGTTGCAAGTTGCAAGTTGCAACAAACCAGAAGACGTGACACAACTGAGTCAACTGACAGCATCACCCACCAGCCCCTAACTTCGGGCTGGGACCATCCACCGGTTTGTCTATCGGCCGTCGCGCCTCCTCACAGAATTCCTTGAGAGAAGGCACAACCTCGTCTAGAGACTCAACACATCAGAATCGCTCCTCTGCGCGCGCAAGTGACAGCCCAATTTCAATGGGTCGTTCGAAACGAAAGGGCCGGGGAAGACATGACTTACGGAGGGATGTCCACTTGCCGCAGGCCTGAATGACCCAGTTTTGGTCGTCGTTCTGAATCTCCTCGGCGTTATCGCAAGCACATTTATAATCTTTTGACTTGCAATCGGTAGCGATATTCACCGAGTCCAAGAGGCAGTCTCGCGCACACTCGGTGATTATGCTGATGATGTCCATGCCCATGACCCTGCTGGTGCAGGCAGCCAGGAGAAAGGCGATGGAGGCTTTCATTTCGGTGGTGAAGGCTCCGGCGTCTTCAAACAATTTCTTGAAGTCGTAATTATCAATCAGAATTGAGACTGCGTCGAGAGTGTTTCTTGCTTTTTCTTTTTTTCCCTTCGAGGTCGATCGTGAGAACCAAAGTCTAGAGGATGCCCCTAGGGCTTTGTACAGCAGAGATGGCTAGAGCCAAAAATGAGAACACAGTCTATACAGTGCCCTACTCATGGACTTAACTATACCTCTGTCAAGACCTGTCAAGACGACTCCTCTCCAATAGGGCAAGAGTTGCAAGCGACAATAGCCACCAAAAAGATGGGCAAGCTACGATGGGGAAATTTCTGCCGAGAAAATTTGGCGCTTCCTCCATGTGCCTGAGATACTGCTATCTAGTAAGTTCTAGGGAAAGCCGGGACGCCAGTCACAGCCAAGGTCTATACACGGAGAAGTTTGGCAAAAGCGGTCTCGACGGGTTAAGCTCGAATATGCCACTGAGGCTGAGAATAGGGATAGGGTTTCCGTTCGGGCATCACGTGAGATGAATGGCTCAGCACTTGCACAAAGACTTTGTGCGAAAGTTTTCCTCGGCGCGACGAGAAATAACAGAAGAGGATGGATCAGCCGTATTGACTACATATATTGACGTGTCAAATCGTGTCATTTCGCCTGGGAGTATTCGCTTGTGTGGCGATGCGTCAATACCTGACACCTTCTTCCGCGTACGTCATGCATTTGCCCCATTTGAGCCTCTGCGTACATAGGTACAGACTGCACTGAGTACTGAATTGCGTGTCTTTGACTCTCTGGCATGAAAAATCACTCCGATACGTGAAGTTTCGTATGGTCCAAGATAAGCCCAATACGTATGGCTGTTTGTGGTATTTTTGCCAGGGAGATGCAGCAGCTACATGTAGGTGGTGTGTATGTGGCGTTAGGCGATCCGAAGAATTGTCTACGCAGCCTCTCTGGACCAAGTACATATACATAGAGTCAAGAACACGGGAAAGATCCATCTTTGGAAACATCAGCATTACAGAGGGAATCATCTGCGTCGCTGGTGCTAGATTTCGGTAAGAATGAAGGGAGGACATAGGGCACGACGGTCCATTGACATCGTGCTCCACAGATTTTGAGTATACAAGATTGAGCATTGATTCAGGATGCAAGTCTTTTGTTGCTCCTAGTCTCTGATCACAGTTGACGGCCTTCTTCCAGACGCCTTGCGAAGAGTTTGAAACACGGCGTTCACACAATATTCGCGCCGCCGATTGTTTGCAGCCGGATTTCCCGCCTGCCAGACATGCTGCGTATGGATAGTTCGTTCTAGGCCGCTCACGGTTCTTGAACATCCTCCCTTCTGCGTACGCCGGTGTTGGGTTGTTAAATCGCACCCATTGCGAAGCGACTGCTCAACGCATTGTATAAGATAGCCTCATGGTAAGTATCGAAGAAATTTCACCTCTAGTCGGAGCCATCGTCGGCCTGCGCGGGCCGACTACACGATAAATTGAGTCTCCACTTGACTCTCGTACTGCATCGAACGCTTGCCGAAAGCCGGACTGAGTAAAGCCATCGCTGTGTGTGCTACATGATTGACAAGGAGTCGGCTCAGAGATAGTTCTTCTTCTTTGCTGTTCTCGTGTACTGTGATAGATGCCACTCGACATCTCCGTCCTTATTCTCAAGGGTACCACCCCTAATCTCAAATGGACGCATTGTCATTCTAGGGCCAACCTCTGCGAGCTCGACACTGTCATATCCGGTCCGAACAAAGACGTGGTGTCTGAGCTCGATGCTATCGTCGATGTTTTTGAACGTGACAACTCGACTGCCCATTTTGTTTTTGCTGGTTATGGCTTCTCTTGGTGGGAAAATATGCTTCAATATTTTCGCAATACGTTTTCCCAACGGCGACGTAAACCCGTCCATTATGATGTGAGGATAGGACTCTGATACTGTCCCTCTAACACTACCTGGAATGTCATGTCGCAGTACCACGTTGTGAAGTGAGAATGATATCGTAGGTCCATGTGGGAAATGCGACAGGGTCAGCGCAGTAGGGGTACCTCGATGTTCGTCTGATTTCATTAATTGTCACTAACGCATCAGTAGGGGTCCAATTCGAGTGTGTACGTAATTAAACAAGTTACTCACGAAGCAGAACCAGATCTGATAAGCCAGCAGACTGAGCTGACTTCACTAAATCCGGAAGAATCAAGTTTCCACGATTTAAACGAACGGAGGTTGGTAATAGCAATCTGATTTCCTTTGCAAACGCCGACAATCGAGCGGAAGGATCTCGTGAAGTCGTCACTGATGTTGGTCAGTGTGTGATTAAACTGGGCTGTGGTGGGGTGGGAGTCGAAGTCCTGGACTCACCCAAGACACGAGGATCTACCACTCCAGAGAGTTGTGCGTATTCGTCATCGAGGTCCAGCTGCTCGTTGATGCTCAAGTCGGGGGCGCTTTCGTCATACTGATAATCCTTGCGCAAGGCTTTGTCGTTGGCGATGGCAGGATCCAGAGACTTTCCCGAGGCCAGTGAAGCTCGCAATTTTGCTCGCTTTTCGCCAATCTCAGCATCACGAAGAAGAGCTGCTTTGCGATAGAGATAATCTCGCCTTTGACGAGCTTGTCGACGCTGCAATTTCGTGCTTGATTAGCATCGCCGGACGAAATCGTCAAGGTACATTTGAAGGCTGAACCTACTATCATGTTCCTTGGTGGTTACCGACCGAGATACCGCGGATAACAGCAACTCCGACTGAAGAAAACTCCCGTGTGCGCGTGCTTCCAGGCCACGAATAAGTTGCAATTGCCTACTAGATCAACAACTTGGCTCAAATTCAATCACCTTGGTCACTCGATTTCGCGATGGCGCACTCCCAAAGATTCCTGATCTCATGGATCATGGGGATCAAGTTCCAAGGGAATTTTTTTGGCTGCGACTTATCGATAAAGACAGCCCGCTCATCACGTGGGCGCAGGGTCCCACTAATAAACTCCGACGCGCGCAACAAACATCGGCTGCATTCTTTCCACAGACGACCTTCAATTACGCCGAGTCTTCATCCCTTCAACAGCCAAGCTTATCCCGTAATCTCAGCCAACTCGCTTGACTGCTTGATCTTGCGAATAAAATTATTTGAGCTCCCGGTTCCTTCTCGCGCAGTTACCGATCGCAGGTGTTCCGCGTCTCTATCCATACGCTTTGTCGCGATGATGTGAAAACCACGGCACAATTTGGAACCAACGATACCTTTGACTCATCCCGTGCCGATCAGCTCCAATCCTGCTGCGCCGGGCAGAACTCCAATAATTTATACCGAACATTCAAAGACTAAGGGTACGTTACCTTACTACACAAGGCTCTCGCACTCCGTATATCGCTTGCAGAAGAGCATCACAAAGCTTTGCCGACTTCTACTGCTCTTCTTTGCTGCGTCCCTTTATTCACTGCACTGCCTGACTAATGTGAAACACAGGAAAACACGCCGCGAGCGACCCCTCGGTCTTCATACCATCCTCACCCCCTTGCAAGACATCATGGAGGGTGCTTTCACTCATGTCGGGAACCATCTGATTTCTGATTCAGCTGCAGCCATCAAGGCTGGAGCTGATGACTTATCTGCTCTCGGAACCGACGATAATTTACTGTATCCCAAGTATGACGGTGGCCCCAGTGGCCGTCTACGTGCCGACGATGACGACAACCAGACCGAGGTCTTTGAAGACGATGAAAATGAAAGTCTCAACAGCGTTCCTGTGGACGGCATGATGAGCTTGAAATTGAAGAGTGCTGAAGAACCCAAAGAACTTCCCGCTCATGCATGCGCGTAAGCAACACATAGCCAAGCGCTGTGGCGCGAACCAGAAACTAAGAACCGAAATCGCTAACATGATGTACTGAAGATATTGTGGCATCCACTCTCCTTCCTGTGTCGTCAAGTGTTTGACCTGCAATAAGTGGTTTTGCAGTGCCAGAGGCAACGGCACGTCGACCCACATTATCAACCACCTGGTTCGAGCGAGACACAAAGAGGTTCAGCTTCATCCCGACTCTGCTCTCGGAGATACTATTCTGGAATGCTACAACTGTGGAACAAAAAATGCGTTTCTGCTTGGATTTATTCCGGCAAAATCGGATACGGTTGTTGTGCTGCTTTGTCGGCAACCTTGTGCATCTAGCTCATCGAACAAAGACATGAACTGGGACATCAGCCGCTGGGAGCCTTTGATTGCAGAGCGAGCCTTTTTGCCCTGGCTCGTCCACGCTCCGTCCGATGTCGAGCAACTCCGCGCTCGTCACTTGTCTCCCACCACGATTGCGAGACTGGAAGAGATGTGGAAAGTCGAGCCAAACGCTACTGTGACAGATCTTGACAAAGCATCTCATGTTGACGATGATCCTGACCCGGTTCTTCTGCGATATGATGATCCATACCATTATCAAAATATATTTGGACCGCTGGTAAAAATGGAGTCCGATTATGACAAAAAACTCAAGGAAGCTCAGTCAGAAGACGGCCTCGTTGTCCGTTGGGACTATGGCCTTAATAACAAGCACCTTGTCAGCTTCAACCTGCACAAAATTGAATCTGGAGACGTCAAGCTTGCCGTTGGTGACGAAATGAGGCTTCGATACAATGGTGAACTTCGTGAACCTTGGGAAGGCGTCGGCTATGTCATCAAAATCCCCAACAGCCAGTCCGATGAAGTGTGCCTCGAGCTACGAAAAACTGGTAACGAGAAAAACGTGCCCACGGATCTTTCTCATAACTTCTCCGCGGATTACGTCTGGAAAGCCACATCTTACGATCGAATGCAGCTTGCCATGAAGACCTTTGCTGTTGACGACATGAGCGTTTCAGGCTACATTTTCCATACTCTTCTGGGGCACGAGGTTCAACTTCAGCCCATGCAAACAAAGCTGCCCAGGAAATGGTCTGCTCCGGAGCTTCCCGAACTCAACCAGAGTCAGATCGATGCCATCAGATCCGTGCTGCAAAAGCCCTTGAGTCTCATTCAAGGGCCGCCCGGCACAGGAAAGACGGTCACTTCTGCCACCATCATTTACCATCTTGCTAAGATGAGTGGTAATCAAGTCCTGGTTTGCGCTCCTTCTAACGTGGCGGTGGACCAACTTTGCGATCGAGTACACCGTACTGGTCTCAAGGTCGTCCGTCTGACGGCCAAATCTCGAGAAGATGTGGAATCCTCAGTCAGCTCCCTTTCTTTACACGAACAGGTTCGATCGATGGGGCTCAACAGCGAACTCGTGAAACTTTCCCAACTGAAGAACGATGTTGGTGAACTTTCCAGTCAAGACGAGAAGAAGTTCAAACAGCTCACGAAAGCTGCCGAACGGGAAATTCTCAACAACGCAGACGTGGTCTGCTGCACTTGTGTTGGTGCCGGAGATCCTCGACTGTCCAAGATGAAGTTTCGCAATGTACTCATCGATGAGTCTACGCAGTCGGCTGAGCCAGAGTGCATGATCCCCCTCGTCCTCGGTTGCAAGCAGGTAGTACTGGTCGGCGACCATAAGCAGCTTGGCCCCGTTATCATGAACAAAAAAGCGGCCAAGGCTGGTCTGAATCAGTCACTCTTCGAGCGACTGATTAATCTTCATCTTGCTCCTATTCGGCTCACCACGCAATATCGTATGCATCCGTGCCTCTCCGAATTCCCTTCCAACATGTTCTATGATGGCAGCTTGCAAAATGGCATCACACATGAGCATCGTCTCAGGAAGGACGTGGACTTTCCCTGGCCTGTTGTGGAGACGCCCATGATGTTCTGGTCCAACCTTGGCCACGAAGAAATCTCGACTTCCGGAACATCGTATCTCAATCGCACAGAGGCTTCCAATGTGGAGAAGACGGTGACCCGATTCTTCAAGGCAGGCGTCAAACCTTGGGAAATCGGTGTCATCACACCGTATGAGGGCCAGAGAAGTTACATCGTCACCACTATGCAGAACTCGGGGACGTACAAGAAGGAGTTCTACAAGGAGGTCGAGGTAGCGTCTGTCGACGCGTTCCAAGGTCGTGAAAAGGACTTCATCGTTCTCTCCTGTGTTCGTTCCAACGAAAATCAGGGTATAGGTTTCCTCTCCGATCCACGCCGTCTGAACGTGGCTCTCACCCGAGCCAAATATGGTCTCGTGATTCTGGGCAATCCCAAAGTTTTATCCAAGCATGAGCTTTGGCACAACTTGTTGGTGCATTTCAAGGATCGAAAGTGCTTCGTCGAAGGCCCTTTGACCAATTTGCAGGCGTGTTTGCTCCAGTTCAGCCGACCCAAGGTTAGCTTTCGCCAGAAGAACAACTACCAAGTGCAGTACGGCGCTTGCCCTACACCTGGCCCTGGTGGAAGTGGATATGCCACCGGACGTTTCAATGGTGGCGGTCCACCTGGACGAGATTTCGACGCGGGATCCATGCTATCCTACATTCCTGATGATGTATCGTCTATTCAGGGCTCAGCCTTTGGTGGTGCCAATTTGAACACGTCCTTCCCGCCGATGTTCTCGAGCTTCACGCCTGATCAGTGGCCTGGCCTCCCGGGGGTTCCAGCTCCTGGGCGTCACAACAAAGGACGTATGCGAGCCGCAGAAAGCGTTGCTGGCGAAAGCGTGGCCAACTCTGAACTGACGGATGCGACCAGCAGCGTCCTCGGCGGTAAAGGTGTCGGACAGGGGGGTGTCAGCTTAGGTGCCGGGTTACACGATGCAGTCACGGGTATGCGTCCAGTCTCGTATACCCAGAGTGACAGGCTCAAGCAGTATGTGGAGAGCAATGGGCGCATTGGGCCAGGAAGCGGATTTGGCCGACGATATGATGATGATGAGAAGAGCATTAGCACTGCTTTCCGCAGCCAGATCGGTGGCGGCTACGATTGATCAAGTGGCACGCGGAAACGGCCCGAGAAGCTGATTTTGTGTGATTTCATTGAGAAGGCGACAAATGCTGCTGAGCAGGCTGACGCGTTCAGGCGGGGGCGAAACGGTTGCTGAAGGGCGCTCGCAGAACTTGTGTCCTAGCTGGCAAGCGTGAGCGTGGGCGGCCGCATGAACGAGGTAGACTGGCCACGGCTGAGATGACGATGAGAGATGCGATGCAGAGTGTCGAGCAGCATCCGACAGGTGCACTCTCAGGAATATGTCGACTCGGGGATGAACGACTTTGCATTCTCTGAATCTCATGTAGCTGTAAAAGTGGCTACCGACAGGACAGGGGCAGAGCCAGAGCCAGAGGCAGCCTGCGTGGCCGACGACCTTTCTGTGCTCAATTCTTTTTGGAGCATGCGAAGACCACTGCTGAAGACGGCGCACTGGCTGCAAGTGGCAGGATGCTGTTAAGGTACGAGTTTCGACAGAAACGGACAACTTAACCGCGGTAGGCTGGAGGAGGACATTGATGCAGGACGAGAGCAACGGGGTCAGCCCACACTATCATATGCAGGAACACTCTCGGGCGCGAGGCAGATATATCTGCCGGTTTCGACCTGAGTGAACCACCTGTGGTAGATGGGTCACGGAGATGGGTGGATAGATCGATTTTGAGGAGAAGCAATGCTTAGTGCTATGTATGTTACTGTGTGATTTGACGACCAACTCGAGATACATTCATTGCATAAAACAGATACGAGAGAATAGAATGGATCTGCGAGGACTCTCTGATTGCCGTGAGTGAGGATGAAATTGATGGGTTCCGAGGTGCTCTCGAAGCAGGACATGAAGCAGCCATGGCTTCTCCATATAAGGTGGTTAAAGTGTGAAAGTGCTATAAATGTACAACATACCTATACATGAGGATGAAAGTGTGGAAGTACGAAAGTTTGAGAAACCACGCGAACATATGACGTGCATATCGGTTGGGTTGCATGTACCGGTATGGCTGTGAGTCGTGACTCGTGAACCTTACCTTGTCCCTTTTAAGTTGTCCCTCACGTGGGAGCCAGGCAGACTCTGAAGGCTGGAGCCTGGAGGTACTTACAGTAAATATGTACACATGTATGATGATGTACTACATACATACCTCCTAAGGTTACAGGTATGGTGGAGCACCGTAATACCCGAGCAGTTCCCCTGCGGCCCGGGGCAGGCATTGGAATGCAGCATCCCACCCGCCCAAGTGGATCCGACGCGTGATACGAATCATCATACGGAGTACGAATGCGCTAAACAGGCAGTACCTACCTATGTACACTGTACCGTGTACGACGACTCACAAACGGCAGGCAGGGATCACAGACTTGCCGTGACGGCACGGGTGCCACCCCACAGGCGGGCCAGGGGCCTGCAAGCGCCGTTGCATCATCGTTGATCAATGATGCGCCCCGAGTCCGACAAGGCAGTTGGGCGACTGGCACGTGAATGTCTCCTTTGTCCCTGCATGCACTCAGACTGCTCCCACTGTATCATTCTTGATCTCTCTCACATGGACATGCTGCCATAATGTTCACTCATATGCAATGCCCTCCGCCTCGTCGCTACACCACCACTCTTGTTCTCCTCGTTCTCGTCACCATCTTCGTCTGGCAGGGATGGACGGCTACTCAATTGCCCCTGAGGTTCCCATCGTTGACTTCACCGCTTTCGGCCACGTCCACTCACGGCCATCGTAATGCCACTTTTGTTCCCAGCACGATCGACTGGAGCAAAGCCAAGATCTTTCACCCTCCCAACAGCACTGTCCCGTTGCCCTCGGGGACGCCAGAGACGCTGCCGCGGATCCAGCATCAGACAGCCTCCCAGGGCAGGCCAGGCACCACGGTTGCACGCAAGGAAGCCATCAGGAAAGCCTTCATAAAGAGCTGGAAAGCGTACAAGAAGCATGCGTGGGGTCGAGATGAGCTAATGCCTCTCTCTGGCAAAGGCAAGACAACGTTCTCGGGCTGGTCAGCACAGCTCGTCGACGCCTTGGACTCCCTATGGATCATGGGACTCAAGGATGATTTTTACCAGGCCGTCAAGGAAGTCGCCAAGATAAACTGGTCCGAGCACGACGGCAGCACGATCAATGTTTTTGAAGTGACGATTCGCTACCTGGGGGGGTTGCTGTCCGCGTATGACTTGTCCCAGGAGGAGGTTCTTCTCCGCAAGGCCGTCGAGCTCGGCGATGCGCTGTACATGGCGTTTGACACGCCCAATCGTCTTCCGACGCATTGGCTGAGCTACTCAAAAGCCCAAGCCGGTGAAACGACCGGCGATGTCAGCATTTCCGGAGCTGCAAGCGGCTCCCTCTGCGTTGAATTTACCCGCCTCAGTCAGATTACTGGTAATCCAAAGTACTACGACGCGACAGAACGAGTCAAACGGTTCTTTTACGAGCACCAGAACCAGACGAAAGCGCCGGGGCTGTGGCCGTGGGACATGGATTTTCGGCAAGGGACCATCCGTGACGGCTTCTTCACTTTCGGCGCCGGCGCAGACTCGCAATACGAGTATCTCCCCAAGATGTATGCTCTGTTGGGGGGCTTGGACACCCAGTACGCGGATATGACGACCACGGCGCTGGATGCGGGACGGCGTGACCTGCTTTTCAAACCCATGACCCCCACGGATGAGGATATCCTCATGTCCGGCAATATGGATGTTTCTGCTACGCAGCGCGATCCTGAGGCGTCAATGCAGCATCTGACGTGTTTCGTGGGCGGCATGTACGCTCTCGCGGGGAAGTTGATGCGCCGCGACGACTACATTCAACTCGCGGGCCGTCTCACCGCCGGTTGTGTGTGGGCGTACGACTCGTTCGAGACTAACGTCATGCCGGAATCGAGTACTTTGTACAAGTGCCCCGAGATGGACGCCCCGTGCCCGTACAATGAGGCCGTGTTCGCCGCTAGGGGCAGTGGCTCGGATCTGCCGGTTGGGTTTCTTCGCACCGATGACACGCGCTATATGCTGCGGCCGGAGGCTATCGAGAGCGTCTTTTATATGTGGCGTGTGACGGGGGATGTGACCTGGCGGGAGGCCGCGTGGCGCATGTGGGAGGGCATCGTGAGGGAGGCGGAGACGGAGTTGGCGTTTGCGACGATTTCGGATGCGACGAGGCGAGGAAGTCATAAAGTAGATACCATGGAGGTGAGTACCCATGCCGCCTCTTGCTGCAGGTCGTGAGAAGTAGGGGGTCCAATATTGACTTCGGTTGTCGAACCTCGTCATGATGCTAATTCGTTTCTGCCTTGTAGACTTTTTGGCTTGCCGAGACGACAAAGTACTTCTTTCTCACCTTTGAAGACGAGAGCGTGCTCAGCCTGGATGAGTGGGTGTTTAACACGGAGGCGCATCCTGTGAAGCGGCCGGTAGATGGTGCTACATAGACGCAGCGCGTTTTTGGAGTCCCGCTGCTCTTCCCTTACCTAGCATATCTTCCCCTTCCTGTATTCTTGTTTTGGGCGGTATTCTTTTACCCAAGTGTTCTTGCCTGTGGCTCGCGCTTTGTATAAACATAGATATCATAGAAGAGTGTGCGACTTGAACGCGCAGTTTAGTACTCATAGTTTGAGTGGTAGTTTGAGCAGGAAATAGCCGTATGAGCATATTCCATCTCGAGATACGTACTCCGCAAGTCAATAGATATAGGGTCTCATTATACAGGAACCCCATTCTGTTATTCCGCAACCCCAATCGCCGCGACCGGCGATATTTTGTCGTACACGTGACCGTTCGTCCCTGCGTCTGATTTCAATTCTCAACAGACCACTTCCATCTAGCATTATCCCATGAACCTTTGTATTGTAACGATATTTTTCTCATGTCAAGATATACGAAGCGCGTCTACAGTGTTCTCGCCATGGACCGTGCCTCTGAGCCAGTCCCTGAGCAAGCCTTTGAGCCATTGCAAACATTTGGCTCTTGCGAAGATGCGATCGAGTGTACCCATCTGATTTCCTACGTCGTACATACTCCCGCGACACAAACATGGCCGATACCAATCAATGATCTTGACTCCCATCACAATCTGCCTCCGATTACGTGGAGGCAGACGACGAAATCTGGAGACAAGAGCGACGTAAAATTCCCACGGTCATAGATCAGCCCTTTACTGATGAGCTCATAGAGGAACTACGAACTGCCTCGCTTGCTCAATCAAAACGGAGATTCAGGCCCCTCAAGATCAAGCTCAATAATACCTCGAGATGGTGTACATTGTCTACCACCTCAGCAGGAACAACATAGGTATATCCCAAATCGTGTCTCGTGAGAAGTCTATTAGACAGCTTAGTGGTCTATGGCATTAAAATTGAAGCTCAATCCTATTGTAATAGCGTCCTTACTGAGGCAGTCCATAGTTCTTTTATGAGCTCATCAGTAAAGGGCTGATCTATGACCGTGGGAATTTTACGTCGCCCTTGTCTCCAGATTTCGTCGTCTGCCTCCACGTAATCGGAGGCAGAATGTGATGGGAGTCAAGATCATTGATTGGTATCGGCCATGTTTGTATTGCGGGAGTAGGACGTAGGATATCAGGTGGGCACACGCGTGAATAAAAAAAAAATCGGACGCACGCACGATATCATGTCTGTTGCTCAGTTTTACAAAATCAAATCCGCACTGTGACGACAGGGAGAACTGGCACTAGAAGTTTGGTCGTGGTAAATGTAGGTATCTATGTACCTTGTACTGTGTACATTCGGCCCCGGAATCGGATGGGCGCAAAGAGCCTTGCCGGAACTGTCGTTCCTTGCCCCACTTTCAGTCGACGACCTATGTGGCACAAAAGAATGGGCGAGACACCTGTTGTGATTGAGGGACGCTTCCTGTGGAGTTGTCGTGCCAGCCTGGATTGTCATGTTTCTCTTGCTGTTCTTTAGTTGCATTCCGATCTGTTGGTTTCCTTGGCATCTGGAGAGATCGCATGGGACATCCGAAGTTCAACACATCGGAGGCCAGCTTGGGCATTTGGTTAAAAGGGTGGAGGGCAACCATTGAGGACAGGAAAGGAGGGGGGGAGAGAGAGTTGGGTTTCGTGGTGTTTGAGGACTTAGTTCCTGTATTTCTGATAGTTTCATTGAGTCTTGTTCATCTTCTCTTTTTAGTCTGGTAGATCTTGTCAGATCTATCAGCCATCTTCTCTTGTCTTCCCTCAGTGAGCCGAGAGTCTGTTCTTTGCCCATCTTATCACCTATTCGACCTTTGTTCGGGTTCTCACCTTTTCCGGCCCTCCGTGCTCCGAGTTTCACTCTATGGCCGGGTCGGCGAATTCGGGCTTGGTGGGGGCATCTTCAGCGATCCCAGCCACAGGTACTTACCTGTGGCTGGGATCACGAAGCTCAACGGTCCACTCGTGCTTTGTTCGGCCGGGTTTGGCGGGTTTAGCGCTGCTCCGCCTCACTTCACTTCCACCGCCGCAACTTTTTGCCCGTTGCGATGCCGGATTCTGGCCGCTCGAGCCAACCCACCAACCGACCAACCATCCGTCGACGCCTTCCCCCTTTGACTCGACGGAGCGGTCACGGTTTCCTCTCGCGAGAAAGACCCTCGCATCACCGGAGTGCATTAGACTGGCATTGGATTGCATCGGTTTTGCATCGTGTTGGTTTGCATTGCGTTGCGTTGCTTTGCGTTTCTTTCCATTTGCCAGTACATGAGCAGCTCTACGCCTCGCACGAAACCCGCCGCGTCCGCGAGTTCCGGTGCCCTCCCTATCAAACTCGCCTCCAAGTCTGCCGCTGCAGCTCCGAAGCTCAATAACGCAATGGAAATGGGAACATGGACGGCCGCGGATGGTCAGGGCCAGCCTGGCAGTAATGCTGCGCCTGCTGCGCCTGTCAACCCCCAACCCGATATCATGCAGCTCGCGCGCGTGGGCGACATTGTTGCCATGGAGAAGCTATTCGAATCCGGCGAATTCGACGCCACCTATAGCGACGACGAGGGTATCACGCCGTTACATGTAAGGACATCTCCCTTCTTCCTGGAAGAGTTTTTTTTATATCAGCCTTGTACAAGCGTGGCACAGAAAAGATGGGACAAGGAGAGAGGAGCACAGGACCGGACAAGATCATGCGCCCAAACACAGTCAAGCTGACCCGACCTTGTGGACTTCCAGTGGGCTGCCATCAACAACCAATATGCCATGTGCAAGTTCCTCATAGAACACGGCGCCGAAATCAACCGCAAGGGCGGTGATTCTGTCGCCACTGCCCTTCAATGGGCCGCCCAACGATGCCATTACTATACCGTCAACCTGTTGCTTCAGCACGGCGCCGACCCCCTCATCAGCGATGCCCAAGGCTATAATACACTGCATATCTCGACTTTCAACGGCAATGTCTTATTGATAGTCCTGTTGCTCCATCAAGGTATCCCCGTTGATGTGCTCGATACATATGGACACACATCTCTTATGTGGGCGGCTTATAAAGGCTTTCCCGCATGCGTTGATGTCTTCTTACGCTGGGGTGCGAGCGTACACGCCACGGACGAACAGGGCTTTACTGCTTTGCATTGGGCCTTAGTCAAGGGGAACCCCGGCTGTATTTTGAAGCTCATTGAGTACGGCGCCGACCGCTTCGCCCAGACGCAGAGCGGGAAGACGCCGGCTGTGACGGCTAGGGAGCTGAATACGCAGCCAGCGTGGCATCGTGCTCTGAGAGAATGCGGCTACGACGAGGACGGAAACACAGTAACGCCGCCGTGGCCCGGGTCGAATTATTTCTTGAAGGATAAGAAGGCGTTTACGTCCAAGTTTCTCTTCTTTTGGCCGTGGCTGATGATCTTGGGTGCTCTCATGGCTGTGTCTTATGCGCCAGTCTTTTTTGGGGTACCTCTGGCCGGGGTGGTGATTTATTGTTGTCACTGGTGTGCAACGCAGGTATTGGATTATGCTCCGCCTGATATGCGTCACTTTCACAAGACGGTACGCCCTCTCCCTTTTTTCTGCCTCCTTTTTCTTGCCAGGTGGTTTGCTGCGGGGAGTTGCTTCATATACACATCTTTTCCTTTCTTCTTACAGTTACGGACAGTCTGCTAACATTGACGCAGCCTTGGATGGCTGGCATATTTGCCGGATCACTCTTCCTCGTAGGCGCAAACTGGCTCACTACTGTTATGTGGAGTACCATTCGCGGCGAGAGCTCGCATCTGCTGCTGAATTTGCTCTTTGCTGCGCTCTTCGGCCTCACAACGTTCTTCTATACTGCTAGCATGCGATATGATCCAGGGTTTGTCCCCAAACTGAACGGCATTGCGGAGCAGAGAGCTGCCATTGATGAGTTGTTGGCAACGTGGAGGTTTGACGAGTCCAGTTTCTGTGTCACGTGCATGATTCGAACACCTCTGCGAAGCAAGCATTGCAGACGATGCCAACGTTGTGTGGCAAAGCATGACCAGTGAGTCTGTCCAGATACGAATATGCTAGCGGGAACTAAAAGCTAACACTTGCTTATAGTCACTGCCCCTGGGTCTACAACTGCATAGGCATCAACAATCACCGGCATTTCTTTTTGTATCTTGTATGCCTCACGTTGGGCATTCTTTCGTATGACTGGATAATATACTATTGTGTGTTCCAGCCCCCTCTATCTTTCTTTCATGGTATCATCATTCCTTCAAGTGGGCTATTCTAACTGAACGGACAGACTTTGACTTAATCTCCGCCAAATCCTCGGAAACCTGCGCTGTTTTCGGCCCCGCCTTCTGCAAGCTCATCAACGCAGACGGCTATACTCTCCTCCTCACCGTCTGGACCAACCTCCAGTTAGTATGGGTCACGATGCTGGTATTCACACAATTAGTCCAAGTTTCACGTGCTATGACCACCTTTGAAAACATGACCGGAATTCACATCCGCGAGGCGACCACCGCTCTCACATCTACGGGAACACCCCTCGACCCATCCCTCGCCTCATCGGCCGCCTTCTCCGCTTCTTCCGCAGGCCACGCAGCTAAGCACAAGGGTGGCATGTTGAAGCAGTGGAGCCGCATCCTCGGCGTGGATCCCTTCATCGAAACCATCACGGGCCGCGGCGCCGCCACAGGCAAGAATAAGCGAAAGAAGAAGAATCCTTATAGTCGGGGCTGCGTTTCCAATTGCAAGGACTTTTGGTGTGATCCCGCACCGGTGTTTGGTCAGAGAGAGAATGGCGCGGCGGTGCTGGGCGGTGGCAAGGTGGATTATACGGCCATGTATGAGAGTCCTACGCTGATGCGCTTGACAGGGATGAGGACTCGTGGCGCGTATGAAGCGGTTGGGACAGAGGAGGTGTGAAGATGCCGCTCATTGCTTGCTGTTCTTTCTGCAGCTTACGCACAACACGGCACGGCATCAGCATCGGTATTGGCGTCTGGTGCAGGTTCTTTCTGGTTTTTGCTTTCGTTACGCGTCCTCGTCGTGATGTGTTGAGGGTCGAAATAAAAAAAAAGAAAAAGACACTCGAGGGGGTCTTGCGCATACAAAGCGGCTGCGGGCCGTGCGAGCTTTTTGTTTCCTATTTTCTTTGCTGAATGTAGATGGGGCGATGATTGGTAGACGACGACCTATGAACGATGCTAGAGAGGTTTGCGGGTGATGGTTCTCCTTTTTTTTTTTTTTTTCTTCATTCTTTTTGGATGTGTAATGGCTGGGAAGGGGCTTTAACTATGAGTGATGAGTGTAGATGAGTGGAATGGGATTAGACGGGAAGTGAGTGATGACATGGATGCTTGGCTGGGTTACATATACATATGCGTTATAATACGTATATATTTAGGGTCTAAATTACTAATTGTGCAGTATTCCCAACTGAACCGCCGCGACTGGCGATTCTAACCATAATGACGATGGACGTTAACTTTCCATCTGTCACATTGACGATGGTGCAAACGAATAGACGAATTTCCAGGGTGAATAATCGGACCAAGATCTGAGTGTTGTAACTTGTAAGTTGTTGACGGTTATGTTCTTGATACCCCTTCACAGCAACAGATTTCCACCAGCACTACTTCTTAAGCTGACGGCTCCCCTTGTTTCGGGTTCTTTAGGCTCTTTGCCTCTATAGGTTCTCAACTTCTGTTGGAGAGGCGGCGGCCATCTGATGAGACACCGTGACACGCGAGGCTGCGAGCCAGGCCCACCTCTGTCACCTGTGACCTGTGCCAACCTTGTGCGAACCCCTACCACTTTGAAGCCTTGCTCCGAGTGAGTTGCGAGTCTATTTTGTTGACACGGCTGGACCCTGATTACAACTTACAGTGGCCACAGCGGGCCTCGGGGAAGCCGTCGATTAAGCTCTAATATCTATTAACTACAAGAATGTAGAATAGACGAATTACATACATATAAGAGTCAAGACTAGGGAGCTGAAAGAGGAGAATCGTGACTCGGGGGAGTCGGGAGTCAGGAGAGCCTAGAGGTGCAAAAATTCACATTTCGTAGAGGGGCGATCAGGCGCGCCGCGCCTCTGGGTCCCAGGGAGAGGCTACAGCAAACAGTAATGCAAACTTCTGAGCCGGAAGTCGGGCAATATCGCTTTCGACTACGAACCGAAGGCGCTCGCGGCTGCGACAGTGCTTTACCGAGTACTGAGTACTCATGTACTTACTACTACATAGGTAGGCAGTATTCAGGGTCGCGGGCGTGACAACGCGATCGGATGGCTAGACAAGAATCCATTATCCCGGGACCCGGACCGGCGGAACTCCTCTGGCTTCTCTGAGTCTCGCGATCGTGCTTCTCTCACGATCTGGGCTTCTCTTACGATCTGGGCTTCTCTTACGATCTGTGCCTCTCTCGAGTCTCACGATCTGTGCACATGATGCAAGAGCCAGGAATGGTCTCATCCTACACGAGCTGGTGCAATTGGTTGAGATAAGAGTTCAGCGTACTCGTCGTTGAAACCAAAAAAGACCCCCTGGGGCTTGGTCCTTGGATGGATCATGGACTCCATAAACCATAGTGCCAAGTGAATTAGGTTTACTTCTGAGGTTTCACCCACGAGGAGGCACGTACATTCGTAGCTCAGTTTAATACCTTCCTTGAATCACGATTCACAGCTTCTTTGAAGTTCTATCAATACATTATACAAGTGAAATGTGTTGTTTGTTGTGCGTGAACTTAGAATACAGGACGGCAGGAAGAGAACTTCAAGAGCTACAGCCTCATTTGACAGTTGAGGAAGAATAACTTCTCAAAGGTTCTAACACATAGATGATTATGATTATGTATCTACTATCTAGTGGGCAATTGTCTTAGTTTCTTCTTGTTAAGTTTATTATTTCTGCACTATTGACAATGGACCATGGTGAAAATCATTGGCACGTGAGGTAGATGGCGAGACTGTGTGTGGCAAGATGCCACGATTCCCCATATGAGTCTTCGCTATACAGAGGCTGGAAACGTTGGAGGTATCAGCCTCACGAGTCACATCTGAGTCCTGACATCATACATGATCTGAGACATCACTGGTTTGTTGTGCATTATGCATAGGTAGCATAGAGCGCCTACATACGGCGGCCGGCCCACGGGTATGTATAGTCGGGCCGACGGCACATTCCTATTCTCCCATTCCTTAGTCTTTAGATAGGTAGTCTTTTCAGACACATTTTATAGACATTCGTCGGGCCCGGTCCTTGGCACGTTTTCCCCACATGCATGATGCCAGTTGTGCTGCGTGTGACAACCAAGATGTTGAGTCTTGACTATCATGGTTCTTGAATGATAGATCATGGTATATCTATTCGATCTTCGATATCGGTTTCAGATTCTCACCATCGTTGATTTGTTCGACGAATCGACCTATACGATGTTTCATTGTTTCACCATGGGCCATGGCAATTGGTGCATCCACATTTTCACGACGCTCTCTACATGGAAATTATCGTGTCGCTATCAACGTCCTACAAAACGAATCATACACGGGAGTCGGGACTGATAAAATTTTTCATGTCCATCTTCTAGAGAGAAGAAAATGGAATCCAGGAATCAAGATGTATTACTGTGGCTAGTGGTAGACATGGTGTTGACCCGAGCCAAGGTCTTCTGTCAAGTTTGAAGTTGCCAACCGATTGCGTTCCCTGCATGTCGTTCCTCGATAAGTCTCACTCTTCGTGGAATGGTGAAACCTCCATGACACCTCTGTGAATTCTTCAGGCTCCGTGGTATCTCCGCGGTGCCTTCGCGCAACTAAAACTGCAGTCTGCCTTAAGTCTAAGACTGCTGCAGTGCTGCGGCTATCGGAACATCGGTGTTAGAGCCGTTACAACCATGAGATGGTATCGTAATCACGTCACCAGTATACCGTGAATTGAACTTCCTTGGGGTCAGTCATGTATCTAAGATCATATATAGTCGCGCTCCCTTATGACCATTACAATCTCAATCCATCATCCATGGCACGAAACCTTGACTTGTCCTGAGTCCTCAGCCTTTTTCTTACTTTTAAGTTTTTACTCTTTTCTTCTTGTTTTACAGACAAAGACTGTGACGATTTTGTGCCTCTACCACTTGTTTCCTAGATAGCATCCGACGTCTGTCTCCTCTGACCTCATCTACATTGTCATACAATTCTCTGCTAGGTGTGCCTATTCGTGAATCGCCATCCGGCATCATGTTGCTTTTGTCACTTGACACAGGGCTTCACCTTGCCATGTCCTTGCTTGGGGCACTTCGGCTTGCCACGGTCGTCCATGCAAGCCTGGCTCCACCTACTCACGATGTTCCCGTGGTGGGTAACTATGCCGGTCCTCTCCGGCCTCAGATTCATTATTCGCCCCCAAAAGGGTTCATGAACGATCCAAACGGCATGTTCCGGGATAACAAGGGCATCTGGCACTACTACTATCAATACAACCCTACTGATTTGGTGGCAGGCAACCAGCATTGGGGCCATGCGACATCGCCAGACCTGTATCATTGGACTAACCAGCCGATCGCCTTGTACCCCCCCAAAGACGACTTGTTCGTCTTTACGGGCAGCGCTGTCGTGGACGTAAACAATACTTCGGGCTTTTTTCCTAGCCAGACAAACGGCGTTGTGGCGATCTATGTAAGTTTTCCGGAGAGGAAAGGGAAGAAGAAGGACAAAACTCAGGACTTCCACACGAAATCGTCGTGCTTACTTAGTCTTGCTGACCTTGGATAGACGCTGGGCCAAACCGATAATGACCTGTCGGGACCTCAACAGCAAGCCATTGCGTATTCTCGGGACGGAGGCTACCACTTTACTCCCTATGAACACCCCATTATCCCCAGCAACTTGACGCAATTCCGTGATCCAAAGGTCATATGGTACGAGGATCATTGGGTCATGGCGGTTGCGTATTCAGCTGGCTTTACTGTTGGCATATACACGTCGCCGAACCTGATTGAATGGACTCATGCAAGCAACTTTACCGGTATTGGCTCCATCGGCGTTCAATGGGAATGCCCCAATCTGGTGCGCATGCCCGCCTACAACCATCTTGGAGAGAGGGAAAAAGACCAGTGGCTGCTCCTGATCGGAATCAACCCAGGCGCTCCCAAGGGTGGCTCGGGGGCCCAATATTACCTAGGCAATTTTAACGGCACACACTTTACACCGGTCGATTATGTCACTCGATCGGCGGACTTCGGAAAGGACAACTACGCAGGGCAGTACTTTTACCAACAGTCCGACGACGATGAACCCGTCTTCATGACATGGGCCTCGAATTGGCAGTACTCACATCTCATGCCGACTGACAAGGAAGAATGGCGAAGCGCAACGGCTCTGCCCCGTCGAACCTACCTCAAAAAGGATAAGGACGGCGTTGACTGGAAGCTGATCTCCGTCCCATATGACCTGTCGCCCGTCATGGGAGAGACGCTGTTGGAGAAGAGCGTAGTCAAAGAATCGACAACGGTGGTGGACTTTTCCAAAGTAGAGTCCAATGCCGTGTACTGGGAGGCAAATGTAACTGGTATACCAGAGACCGGCGTTTCAGGGACGGCCCTTTTGAGTTTCAACTTTACAAACTCCGTGTCAGGCGATCACATCCGAGGAGGCTACTACTTTGGTAGCAGCAGCTGGAATGACTTCTACCTGGATAGAGGCGGTGCCGCAGCCTTTGATGACGACAACGTCTTTTTCACCGACAAGTTCTCCAACAATAGCTTCCCCGTGGACGGGAAGTGGTCCATGAGCGGCGTCTTCGACCGCTCCATTGTCGAAGTCTTCCTAAACAGTGGCTTCGACTCTATCACGAGTATCTTCTTCCCCAAGGAGCCCTTGACGGTCGTGACCTTTCACACAATGGACTTGCCTGCGAGCATGCAGATCAGCCTCCGCGTTACCGCCCTTGAAAGCGCGTGGGTGAAAATGGCGAGGTCGGATGGATTAGTCTGGGGCAATCAAACCGTGGCCTGATCAGGAAGGACTAAGGCATGCTGCAGTTAGGACTCAGGGAGCTGGCGCAAATTTTCCACGCCGCGCCGAGCCTAAAAAATACAATTATATGAGCTTAGACATTCATGTGATGACTCGAATGCAGCAGCGTTTTGTGCTGCAGGGCATGTGGTTCCATTTGCGTCTGAGTATAGGAGCTGTCTTGAGCGATGTTAGTTTTTAAGGACTGCGATGCGGTGAGACGTCAGGAGTAATCACTCTGTAAGTGCGCTACAAATCTACCACTCAAGTTGTTGGACAGAACATACCGTTGAAGTCTTCTCCAAATGTGACTTTCAGTGCATCAAGATTTAGCTCGTTATCATCATTCAAAATCTGTGCAACGAATGCCCGTCATCTCTTGGGGTCTCCTCGCTGAACGTGTTACGTCAGAGTCACTTCGGCGTTCGCTTTCTGGTCGACCTCATAAAGTTTCGAAGTGCTGCTGATTCTTTGAGCTGTCGGTCATTGGACGATTGAGCATTGGACTTGATTCCCGAATGGTCAATCCGGTGAATCATTCTGGTCTGTGAGGGCCGAGGCGTAGATTCTCTCCTTGCCTTGAAACTCTGAATAGTCTCTGATCACGGCGCACGCACGGCCCTTGGCTTCGGGATTCTCACGATCGCTTCGTTGCTTTCTCATGATCAGCGCTGCCGATAAATCAAATAAAGCAAATTTGGGGGTCATATTTATTTATTTGAGATAAAAGTGGGTCAAATATAACACATTAATAAAAACCCTAAGCTAACCCTAAGAACGGACAGGGGTAGGGATAATTCCACTGACCACTTTAGATAATTCCACTGACTATTTCGGATATTTCCACTGTCCTGATTAGTAAAATATATTTATCGTACGATTGTTCATGGCCGATCGCAAGATGCTTCCAATACTGAGATCTTGCTACGAGGTCTTGCTATTCGACTGCACCTATAAGACAA
>SRPX01000177.1:0-47320 GCA_018360215.1 Claviceps spartinae | reverse complement strand
AAGATTTCTCTGGAGATATTTTTGACCAATCCGGCGCTGCGATTGTGCTTTGGAGCCCCGTTTATATTGAGGCGTTGCGATTTCAACCAATTCAAGGGCTGCGTTGGAGAAGGGCGCGGGACGGGAGTGCTTTGTACCGATGGCTTTGTTTTTTCTCCCTACTCCGGGACCGACGCCAACCTGCCATCTTTACACTCTTGCACCTCGCACCGCGCATTCTGATCAGTTGAGTTCAAATTCCTGTTCGATCGGAATACGGCGATACGACGCATGTTATTGAAAGGACACTGCCTAGGAGGCAAAGAGTCCGTCTTCTTTACTATTCACTATCGATTCAAGGATTGATTGTTGGTTGAAATTTGTTGACAGCTGGTGTTGCGGCTGGGGGCGTCGATGTCGATGAGAGAGGGTCTTAGCCTTGTTTTTTGGTGTTGTTGTGAACACGGAGGAAGGGCAAGGGCTCGGAACGGGAGTAGATTTGACCGAAGGCGGAGAAAGTCAGAGAATCTGACCAATCCGGTGTTTCGAACGTACGTCTCTTTTTTTTCGTAACCTTCTGTCTGTATTTTTATGGGGCGAGCAAAAGGCGTTAAAAGGCGTTATTTCAATATAGTTTAGACTATCGGGATCAAATCTAATTAGAATTGGCATCTGGACGCACAGTTAGGACCAAAATCCCCCTCCTCCTCACGCTCCCTCGTCCCTCTTTTGGAGTCTTGGGCTCACGTTTTCATGGCACACTTGAAAGATTGTGTCCGCGTTCGAGGGTTCAAACTTCTAGCCCAGGGGTAGAAAAGTGTGGAGTTGTGGCCTACCTACCTATGCGCCTGATCTGGAACAGCGTTGACTCCTGACGCATTTTGCTCGCGCCCGTCGTTTTGTCAAGGGCCATGATTCACATCTATGATTTGGAAAGCTGAAAATAGGTCCTCGATCTGGCTAGAATACCTACGGGCATCAGCACATTCACCGCCTCACTCTGGTCTGTTGGAACTTGAGGCAGGCCTCCGTATGACTGACCTCAGACCAGATACATTGATTTGATTCAATCGCCATCAAATTGCGAAGGGCATTGAATTCTATTGTCAATTGGGCTGCGTAGCCACGACATCAAGCAGGGCTTGAGACCCTCCCCTGCCATGATCAGAACTTTGATGCAATTTGTCATTGGTCATCATGAGTCCCATTAGTATCCCCTTAGCGGTCTTAACCCTCACTTCAGGTCACTGACAGGGAGTTGCAGCCAATCACGCTGCAGCATGATGAGGAGTACATAGGTCTTACTGCAAAGTTGGCGCAAAGCTAGAAGTACCGGCAATTTTCGAGTAACAAAAAGCTACATCGGCGGGGAACAAACTTTTACCACTATCCATGTCATTCGAAGTCATGACCATCGAGCAGGGGGGTGTGGAGCGCGTGACCTGAAGTGAGTGTCAAGATCGTTAAGGGGATACAGGCCAAGGCCGTGCATCCAATGTCCATAGGTACATAGGTATGTAATTAGGTACAGACCGTCCTCCGTAGGCAACAGGCCCGTGATGATCTTTGTTGATTAGATCTTCTTATCTTTTGCAAGATAATTATTCATGTACGTACATACGGAGTAACATCTTCACCTCTTTTCTCTTTTCCCCTGGCAAGGTATTCCATGTTTACAATTTACCGGCCCCGCCCGCACATCCACCGACTCACGCAGTAGGTAAATAAAGACGGGTACGGAGTACATACATACCTACACATATGTACTCACATCTCTCTGCCCTGCGGGAATCAGAGAGAACCTGTATGGACATACATGGGAGGGCAAATCCCCTTTTCCCGGACCGAAGTCCAGCATCGGGCTTTCGGTTCGTTCATCAGCTCCTCTCCTTTGGACCTTGGCTAAGTTGGCTTAAAGTTGGCCAGCGAACTCTACCTAGGTACATAGTCCCTTCCATGGGACCATGACGTGTCTCCCTCGGCACGTTCCCCCCAGATCTCCATTATCTCGGCGCCACTTGATCCCCAATCCGTTGAACATTTTCCTTCCTTTGTTTCGACTCTCGAGAATACAAAGCGGGGTTACTGGGTTACCGGCCCCTAAAAGTGTGTGCTACACGCGTCGCGTCGATTCAGGAATGTATGTACATAGGTACATACATATACCCAAAGGCCCTCGCAACGTGCCGCTGTCAAGTGCCGAAGACTTTAGGCACACAAAACGTGCATTAGGTACGTGCCGACTGCCGGTTGGCGTCATCAGTCTACAGCCTTGTTCGGGTTCCTCAAGCACGTGATTGGATAAACCTGCCCTGGGCATGGATTACCTACCTGTCCCCATGATCTGTGATGCTTATTATTGACGACTCGCGAGGCAGCCAATGTCCATTGTCCGGGATTCCATTGAGGCAAGTCGGCGAAATCGGCAACAAGAAAAGACCGGTTAAGTCAAACCCATGCGCCCGCTGCTACATACGCGGAATCTTATCCGTGCCGTGGGCCCGTCTCATACTCCGTAAGTGCGGTATACAACGTCAGAAAGATACCTAAACAGTGTGTGTGTGGAGTGATCACCCCAATGTTGGGGTCGAGATTCGAGTCATCATGATGTTTCTTGTGTCACAGAGCCGAAGATAGGTACCCAGTCCATGTTTTATCTGTTTGTCACCATGCGCGACATGTCAACCCGGTCACTTAATGCCTTTTACAATTTCGTGCCAATACCAATATGATTTTTTTCCCTAGCTCCCATATACATGACTGAAAATGAACGTACGCAATGAAAGGAGGATGAAACGCATTAGAATCGAAGCACTGCAATGGAATTCCAGTTGGACCAGCTCAGCTCTTCAACTCCAAAACCTGCCGTAGCACATCTTCGCTTGCTCTCCACCACCGCGCGCGCTGTTCCAAGTCGTCAGCCACGCCACCGAGCGCAGCCTCTTTCCTGCGCTGAGCCTCACGCGCGGCCACCGAACTTGTGTGAAGCTTGACTTCCAAAGGTCCTAATTCCGCTTGCAAGCGCTCCGCCTCCTTGCGCTTCCTTGGTACTTTGGCCTCCAGAGCCTCTAGTTCCCGTTCCAGTTCCTGCTGCTCAGCCTTGCGTCGATCCACGAGACGAAGAGTCTTGGCGAGCGGTAAGTTGAGACTTGGGTCGGCATCCGCGTTTTCCTGTAGCGCGCGTAGCCCATCGATCCTCTCTCTTAGCTCTTCTGATCTCGCGGGAATTTCTCGAAGCTTGATCGTGTCAAGCTGTATTGACTCGTAGCGTTGACTGAGTTGGCGACCCCTCTTCTCGAGCTCTGCCACCATCAGCGCCATTTCTTGTTTGAGCGTCTTGAGCTGGGCCTTGGTCTGCGCATTGTCCCTCTCCAGGTCCAGATTGTCCTGTGCATTGACGATCAAGGGTGGTTCTCCGACGATGGCGCGTATGAATTTCTCCTTTGTGACCTGCTCGACATAGGAGAATCGGAGCTTGGCGAAGAGCTCGGTGTAGTGCGCTAGGTCGGCCTCGAGGCTGGATGGTGTAGGCCCGTCGAGAAGAGAGTTGGAGGCATCGGACGCGCGCTGTCTTGAGCCGCCTTGTTCTTCCGGATCTATAATCGTGTCTCTGAGTTTGATGATTGATATCTCTTGTTTTGACTGTAATCGTCTCAGCACCTCGAGTGCTTGTGTCGCATCCATTGCTGACATGTTTGGCGGCGCGCGCGACTATAAAAAAGTAGGTCCCTCTCGGCCGCGGATGATACCTTGCAGAAAGAATAGAAGGAGAATAATAACAGGTCCTATATAGACTGTTGTAATTCTAGGTTTTTAATAAGCGATTGCTAATGGTCCAATGTTTGTATGTTCGCGTGAGGATACAATGCGACTGAGAGAAATGGTGTGCGATGATGGTTGCGATGTTGTCGTTGGTGGGGCTGTTATTTACGTTCATCCGAAACGGGCTAGCCGGCGTCATCGAGGCTAGTCCTTATCGGATAAGCCGCCGATACTGGGACTTAACGGCACGCGGCAATTCAGAGCAGCGTCACTTGCCCGTCCTTGACTTGACCTCCTGTCTTCACTCCAGGCTTCCAGACAATTCTGCATTCAACACAATCCAACTGTGTGCGCCCGCTGTGTGCGCCCGCTGTGTGCGCCCGGCGCAGCTGGACTTGCGCGCTTCTCTGTCCTTGCGTATTGTCTTGCAGATGATCTCGAAATGTCCAACAATGAACTTCTCACGGACGATTACGTCGCTGAATTGCTGGCGCAAGACGCCAAGGACTGTTCGCTGAAGTACTCAGCTATGGGCATGGAAGCCTTCCGCGAAACCAAAAAGTACGTGGTCCAGCAGTGTTCTACGAGATATTCGGCTTCCCCTCCTACCTATTACCCGAGTCTTCCTTCTCTGCCGCCTGCGTCTCACTGCTAATCAGATCTCTCAAGACCCTCGTCTGGACTAAAACCAAATACACGATTTCTCCGCCATATCATCAGGGATACGGCTGCCCACAATAAAGCACTACTCGCTAAGGAAGCCGCCGAGTCGAGAGCTCGGCTAAGCGATCTTGAACGCGTCGATGAGACGAAGAGAATAAAGTCGAATCCCGATGCGCGCGACATACGAAAAAGACAGATAGGCGACATTCGCGCCATCTTGGGTGGCAAGAGCCGGGAAAGGGATGACGGGGATCATGACAGGCCTAAGAAACGGCGCAGATCCACCGAAAGAAACAAGGACAAAGACGGGCGGGAAAGAAGAGCCACGAAAAGAGGGGGTGACTTATTCGAGAGTGGTGGTGACAATAGACGGCATCATGGCCGGCTTTCGGAACGGGACAGCGACCACAATAAACACAGGTCTGACCGACACAAGCACAGGCGTTCGAGGGCACGTGGCTATGATGACACGTCAGAAGAGGAGTACAGCAAAGAGAAGCGTCGGGTCTCCAGGAGAGAATCCAGGTCACCCCGTAAAGAACGCGATGAGCGTAATGGACGTGATGAGCGCCGACACCGACAAAAGCATCGCTCTCATCATCGATCCCCCACCCGTCGTATCTCACCCAAGCGAGACGTGAAGCATATTTCCCCGCGGCACGACGAGGTTTCAGACCCTCTGGAAGACTTCATCGGACCGCCACCGCCACCAAACCATCGCGGGCGAGGAACCATTGGCGGCGCCGCTGAGCTTGACCGAAGGTTCTCAGACTCGTATGATCCCAAGCTAGACGTCCGAATGGACATCGACAACGATGAAGACCCCTGGGACGAGGCAGTGGAATCGTTCAGAGACCGCCAGAAGATGCGCCTGAACCAGGATCAGCGAATGCGAGACGCAGGCTTCACCGACGAACAAATAAATCGAGCCAAGGGAATTGAGGCGACGGCGGAGCCACACGTGGTCTGGTCGAAAGCGGGCGAGAAACGGGAATGGGATAAGGGAAAAGGTCTTGGTATTGGGGGGGATGTCAGCGATGAAGATGATGAAGCGTTCTCCGGAAGACAACCGACGCTTTTTTCGGAGGAGTACTAGGATATGTGCTGGATTTGGGCACAGACGCGCTCTCTGATTGTCTTCCTTCTCTTCCTCTTCCTCTTTCCCATCTCTTCGCCTTCTTTCTTCCACCCTTTCTCCTCAGCATCATGCTCTCTTACTAGATCTCGTGTTCAGGGACAACGTCATTACTCGGCGTTTGTGCATGACTACCCAGAATACCTATTACGCGGTGCAAATACACAGTTGGAAACTCATTCGAAATAACCCTTCCCAGTGTGCGGACGGAACAATATTTTGATGGGGGTGCACAATTGCGCCTACCGACACTTCCATTTGTATTGTTTCATGTTTGCCCCCGAGTCTAATGTCGTCACGAGTTCACGGCGCCCTCCTCTCACAGCCTCACATCCTCACAGTCTCACAGTCTCACAGTCTCACACTCTCACACTCTCACACTCTCACACTCTCACACTCTCACACTCTCACACTCTCACACTCTCAAAATTCACAACTCAAACCTCCTGAATCAACCATTTAGTGTCCTTACCAGCATCATTGTATCTGTCCTCACTTTACCAGATTCGGCCGCACACTTGGCTTCCCAACGAACCCGCCCGGGGCCTGCGCATCACAAAGCGAAGCACACTCCCGTTCTCACCTGAATAGATCATCGGAAGGGTAGATGTCCGACGATCATTTGCCGGGAATGGATTTATTCGACGCATAGATAGAGGTGAACTAGGCTGATGTATGAATTTACACGGATCAGTCTGCTGATCATTCGGTATCTACTGGAATACTCGCGCTGCTTGAATAAGCGCCGCACCTGGATGGTTTACTTTTGCAATATGTTCTGTGCGAAGTACGTGCGCTACCAATATCGGTGATGAATAGCTCATGTGACTCACTCGATCAACATTCAGACCGGGCCACCGTTGTATTGTACGGCCGAGTCGATCGGAGATGGATGAACGGTACGTCGGTGTCGCCACTAAACTACAACTGTACGTATGTGAACGACGACACGGCGATGAGGCCGCAATCCTGGAGACCTGCCAGAGACTTACGCTGTGAAATATCCGTAATTCGTTACAAAGTCAGCCGCTTGCGCAAGCAAGATTAAGAAACCGAGTGTACCTATGCGTGCTGGCTTGCCAAAAGAACCTTTAACATCTTCATACGGAGTACTGAAAATGTACAGTTCGTACGATGTTGTTGCGGCTAATATGTAAAGCTTCTAGGAGGTACCTGAACACGACGTGATGCCCGCGTTCATTGGTTGGCGGGTAGGTGCATGATGCATGGCAGCATGCAGCAGACGCATCATCAGCGTACCTACCTGGGTCCTGGACGTGACAACGCAGGATCGACCACGTTTCCGGGCCCCGCTACCATGACCAAACTACCAAAACCAAACTTTACCAAACTTTACACAGTGCGGAAATACACATTGCAAATTCCATTAGCTAACACCTAATCCTAACCTTAACACCTAATCCTAACCACTAACCACTAACCCTGACCCCTAACTCCTAACATGCGTCGGAGTAAATCGCACTGTAAAATGCGGGTCCGAAACGAAAATTTCTTGGATTTGGTAGTTTGGTCGTGGTAGCGGGGCCCGGAAACGTGGTCGATTCACGGATACCCTCGGGTCGTGGACTCATCAATGATCAACGACCGGGATCGCACTGCACACATTGTACCTTTCTTTGTCTCCATGCTTTTGTCATTTGATTTATGCTCAAGATACCTACTATATTGATTGTCGTGCTCTTGCTTCACCCTCTAAACACTTTGCCTTTTCCGTCTGCTGCCCCTGTGCCCAAAGACCCAGACTTTTCGGCCAACTGGGCACCGGGAACCGCCAAGCCCGCTCCAGCCACCTGAGACGCATTGCGCAGAAATCGTTGCAGTCAGCCGCCTGGCCCAGCCACGAGCCATGTGCCGCGACATACATGCACATCATACACGTCTCTTGGCCAAAGGCTCTCCTGTTTTAAGTATTTTAAGACTTGAAAGTTGAAGAAGATCATCATATGTTTTTCCATACAATCAACTCTGCGTACTGTGTGTTGCTCACGAGGCCACGGTGCCGCCAGCACGGCCAAGTAGCTACGCCACTTCCGGTGCCAAGCCACAAGTGCTGGCTGCCTGCTTCTTGCCGCCTGCGACCGCCCGCGCTGACCCACCTGACGGAGTTTTGTTATCCACCTATAATCCTGATCTCACTCCACTTTGATGCTTGAATCCACATGCCCCAGACGCTTCGGCCGCTCCGCTCCGCTATGTACATATTCTAAGTTATGTACCTACCTAGGTACATACCGCCCAAGGAACTGGCGCTTTGAGTCTCTCTGCCATTCTCCAAATCTCCTTCCTCACGTCTGTCGTGTGTTTCTTCCCGTTCTTCTTGCTGCTCCCTTAGGTAAGCTTTTGACTCGCTTTTCCCTTTCGCGCTCGCACTTGCGAGCTTCGACTTCTTTGCATACGCCGCGGCTTGCATGCAGATGACGGGCCTCGCTAGCTGACCGGATCGTCGTCGACTGGACGACGAGGACGAGGACGAGGACGACGACAGCCATTTGATTACGAGTGTCGCAGACACAATCTTCGAATCTATTTATCCCTCTCTTTTTTATACAACGACGACCGCCCTTGCTGGTGTGTTTTTTTATTATTCCTCGCCTTCTTTCGCTCATTCACGACAAACATCTCACGACCCGATCGCATCATAACTTGCATCAGATCAAGATGCGGCCCCCTCGCATCGCGATAATCGTTTTATTCACTGCTGCATCCCTCTTCATCATATACCGCGGCTTGACGACCAACCCGGACAATGTGGCCGCCACCTATCCGGCCACACCACGACGGTCCAGATCGGTCTTCGGCTTTATGTACTACAACACACCGTTCTCTCTATTTCCGCCAAACGCTGCCATCAGCTTAACGGATGACAACAGCACGTCATTTGCTGCCCGACCTGCTGCTTTTGGTCCCAAGCTGGCTTATCGGGGCTTGAGTGGGCAGCTCTGGGTGGGCAGTGGCTTTGGGGAAGATGGTCTGGACACGGATGGAGAGCTCGGCTGTAGCGATATCCCCGGCTGGAGCTCTTCTAGTAGCCGGGCCTCTTTGAAGACCTCCTTCAAGGCGGCATCGGCTAAGCGCCTTTCGGGCAAGTCAAAGGTCTCGAAGAAGGGAGGCAACCTCCTCGACCCGGATAATCGTGATTTCATCGCCAAGGCCAAGACGCAACCGAGGCATGCCAAGAATGACAACACAGATGACTATCTGACAGAGGAACTGTCAGGCACGTTGTCCCGGCGTGACGCCTCGAGTGGCTCATCCGCGCATGCCGATATACAGTCCATACAGGAAGCTGCGGAAATCGAGGGAAAAGTCGTCCTGCTGAAGCGCGGTGGATGCGGGTTCCTTGAAAAAGTCATGTGGGCGCAGCGCAGGGGAGCCGTTGCCGTCATCGTGGGCGATAATCAAAAGGGGGGCCCGTTAATCCAGATGTTTGCCCATGGTGACGAAGTTGACAATGTCACCGTGCCTTCAGTGTTCACCGCCCGAACAACGGCGCAGCTTTTGTCGTCCTTGACGCAGCCGGGCAGTTTCATCGAGGACACCATTGACGACAACGGCAACCCGGTGCTCAAAGTGCAGCAGTCTGCCACGGTCAAATACAGGAAGCGGTCTCCTGCTCGCTCGGAACCTGCCGTGGCGGCCGGGGCCGGGAAGAATCACGCCGACCTAAGGACTAAACGAACTACGGGCAGTGGAAAGAAAAAGCAAACTATGGAACCGAGTCCTGCAAGCTCAAAGTCCAACCAGAGGCGCGGAATTCTTTCACATGTCTCCAAGGGCAGCTCAGCTCGCTCTGTTGATGCAGAGAGTCGTCCTCCCCGAAGTGGACGTCTGGACTGGGTCCTCGTGGAAGACTGGAACGACGAGAAGGACAAAGTAATAAGCGATGCGTTAGGTAAAACCAAGAAACCCAAGACCAAGTCTGATGGCGATGGCGATGGATTCGTGATTGGCGTGCACGACTGGCGAGATCCCGATCTGGTAGGGAGTACCGGCAAACACGAGCACGACGGCAAAACTACCTCCTTACAGACAGACACGAGAACCGATAGCAGTCGCACAAGGACAAATATCGGCACTGCTTCCGGCAGCAAGTCATCTGAGGCCACCTCCAAGCATCGCGGCCTCATGTCTGTGTTGTTCGGCATCGCCAGCTCCGACGCCACACCAGAGCCCCAGGTTTGGCCACCACCACCACCACCACCTCCTCCTCCTCCTCCTCCTGAAGCGGAGGAATTTCAAGAGCGCCCCCTACAATCCGGCAGGCGCATCGTTCACGAAGGCCTCTGGGTGACCATCACCCCCTCGAGCAGCGCAAGCCCCTTCTTCGATACTCTACTTGTGCTAGTCATAAGCCCACTCGTCACCCTGACAGTTGTGTACGCGCTTCTCATCCTACGGGCCAAAATCCGCAGAAGGCGCTGCAGAGCACCCAAGTCAGTAGTAGACCAGCTGCCCGTGCGGACCTACCACACCGTCTCCTCGGCCGTGGCATCCAGCATGTCTCCCCGGCTGTCCTCCCCTACAGGAGCGACGCCCACGACACCCCTCTTGCAGCATAGCACCCCAATATCGAGATCTCGTCCTCGTTCCAGGACTACCACTGGGGTCTTGGAGAGTCCCAACTTTTTGGGGGCGAGCCCAACTATCCCCACACTTATACCGCAGGACACCTCTAGGATGAGCCGTCGCTCTGGATTCGAAAAGGGCGCTGGAGGCTTTTCAGCCGAGTGGAGAAAGTACATGGGTAGGCAAGTCGAGTGCGTGGTGTGTCTGGAGGAATATGTCGATGGCGTGAGCAGAGTGATGAGGTTACCGTGCGGGCATGAATTCCACGCTGATTGCATGTAAGATTCCCTCTCCCCCATACCTGTTCCTTCTTTTCCCATTCTTGTGACTTTTCTCCCCTTTTTTGCTCTTGTTGAGCGCTTCGTCGCGCCATGCCTACTGCTAGATGGGTTTGCATGACTAACGTGGACATCTATATATAGTACGCCCTGGCTTACCACGCGTCGGCGCACATGTCCTATTTGCAAAGGCGACGTCGTTCGGTCCATGCAACGAGGAAAGGGGAGCGGGCCTCGGTACGAGCCCTTTCGGGAGGACGACTTTGATGACGACGATGACGACGATGACGATGAGGAGGAGGAGGAGGAAGTAGGCGAGGGCTCGGGATCTGGCACCGGGGTCGGATCTGGCACCGGGCCTGCGATTGGCCTAGGCATTGGCATCGGCTCTGGAAACAACTCCTCTGAGAGGGTCGTTGACCTGGAGCAAGGTCCATCGACGACAGAAGCACGGAATGAACCACAGCCCTCGCGCTGGGGAAGCAGCTGGCTGGGCTATCTTTCGGGTAACTTTCACGCAAGGACCAGAGCAGGACTGCGGTCGCCGTCTCCGGAACACGGAGTCTGATGGACATGAATCTTGTGAAATGGCATCCTACTTCAAGGGTTTCGATGCCTGCGTTTCTTTTCCTGGGGGCTTTTTTTCTTTTTCTTATCAACTTTTGACCTCTGTCTTTGGTCGTTCCTTTGGTCTGATTCTCTACTTGAAGACCCCTCCCTATCGGTGGCGTTTACGACCTTGAATCCAGAAAATACTCTGGCCGGTTTCTTGTTTCTTATTAGCGAGCACTCTCTTTTCTTGCCTTTTCTATTTTCTTCCTTTTTCTCTCTTTTGTTTTGAAATGAGGGGGCGACTGGCTGCAGGAGGACACAGTTTGGGGGCGTGAACATATATAAGGACGAACGAACGGACAAGATGTTTCGTATGTGCGTCCCGTCTGTTCCTGTGCCGTGGTGTAGTTTTCCGGACGATCAATGGAGATCAGACGACCGGATGAGGAAGCTGGCGAGTTCTGAGGCTCTTTCTTCTCCCCTTATAGTCGAGTTGAGTAAGATAGAGCCTGTCGAGACGGAACAGGCAGTTGGATTATATATACCCCTTGTGGAGGGAGGAGACATCGGGCCCGCTCGCTGGACCTTGATCGGTAGAACGCTTTCATAAATGCAGATTCTATTGACTATGCTGTGTGACTTAGCTGCAAACAAGTTGATGTGATGTGAATATGGCTGTGGATGTGATGGAAACTAAAGGGTTCACATAGAGCGTGTGTAGGCTCAGGCATTCACATCTAACAAGTCTGGTCATTTCATCGTCACATTCAGGTTCATGTGACTTCTGCATTCCACCTCGCCTTCACCCCGTTTTACGACCATGACCACTAAATACAAAAGTTTCTTTTGCGATTTCTATTACCCTCTTCACGTGGCAATGAACATCGAACGAATACCAGTCAGTGTAAGACCCGCCCCCCTTGTAGCTGTGTGCTCAAAGCCCTCATTGTAGAAAGCAAGATCCATCAAAGCTCAGATATAACCCTTGAGAATAGCTGCCTCGGCATTGAGAATCGATGAGCCAGCGGCTCCAATAACGGCTATTCACAACATAATTAGTACGCAGCTTCAAATATGACTGGATTGGCTCCTCCCCTGAGGAAAGAAAAACAGCACTTTGATCTCGGAAGACCGGAAAGACTGGGGAAAAAAAGTTGAAGCACGCCAAAAAAAAAAAGGAACACAAAAAACGTACTGTTATGGCTCAGCGCCGTGAACTTGATGTCGAAAATCCCGCTCTCATCCCCCCGCACACGACCCACGCTCACAGTATACCCATTCCCCAAATCTCTATCCAGCCTCGGCTGCGGCCTATCCTCCTCATCAAACACCCAAATCGCAGGATCCGGCGCCGAAGGACACCCCAGCGTTAGCGCCTCCGTCACATACCCCCTCATAGCAGCCTTGCACTCCTCCGCCGACGGCGCAGGCCTCCTCTCAAACCGCAGACTCACACAAGCGGTATGCCCATCCAGAACCGGCACGCGGTTACACGTTGCAGAGACCCGCAGGCCCTCCTGCTCGATGAACTCGCACTGTGAGTCGTTCAGCCGGCCGAGAATCTTGCGCGCCTCCGACTCGAGTTTATCTTCCTCGCCCTGGATAAAGGGCACCACGTTGTCGAGCATGTCCATGGAGGACACGCCGGGGTAGCCCGCCCCGGAGACGGCCTGCATGGTGACGATGCTGACGGTAGTGATGGGGCCAAAGGCGGCTTGGAGGGCGGCAAAAGGGCCGACGAGTCCGATGACAGCGCAGTTGGAGTTGCACACCAGGAAGCCTTTTTGGAGATTATTTGTACGGCGTTGGTGCGGAATGAGATCTAAATGGGCAAGATTGACGGTCGGGACGACGAGGGGCACGAGGGGATCGCGGCGGTGGTTTTTGGCGTTGGAGAAGACGGGGATTTCGGCTTGGAGGAATTCCTGTTCTGTTTTGGAGTATTAGCCAGGAAATCCGCTGGTAATGTTCTTGTGTTCTCTGTGGCCATCCCCATTCCCTTTTCTATACCAAGAGAGGACACCCTTTACCATGGAAGGACGCCGTTTTCTGTATACTTCTTCCCCATCAAATTCTCTCTGGAAGCAAAACTTGGAGTGACAGAATGAAGTGCGTGTCGTCCGATAAAGTGTAGAGTAGCGAAAAAAAAAGTCTCACCAATCTGTCCCGCAACGTCGGAATCCAGCCCCGAAAACACAACATCGCAGTCCTGGAATTCACTGGCTTTGCATTCCCGCACCACCAAATCTGCGAGCGATGGGCTCATCGGCGACGCCTGCTTCCATCGTACGGCATCTTTGTACTTTTTTCCGGCGGACCGGGACGACGCGCCCAGGGCATGGAGCTTGAGCGAGGGGTGTTGGGCGAGGAGCAGGATGAAGCGCTGACCGACGGAGCCTGTGGCGCCAAGAACGCCTGGAGCCGAGTCAGTGATTGGGATGATGAGGCGGATTTTGGTGTCGTGTTCGATGGAACATGGATGCTGAAGTCGGGGGAGGGAGCATGGACGAACCGCACTTCTTGGGAGGGAATGGACTTTGGGTGGCCATTTTAGTCGAGATCTGCCGCCGCGAGGGTTAGGCAGCGTAAACGAATCAGGTTAGCTCGAGTGAGATGCGGGAGGATTGATCAGGCGTTTTTTTCGAGAACGTGTGAGAATCCAAAGGTCGAGGTTGGGGGAGTTCAATTGTATGTGGCATCGGTTTGCAGACATGGATCCCGAATCAAGGGCTGATGTGCCGGTGGTCGCCCATGCTTCTCCAATATGAACCCCGCACCATGGCTGAGTTGCCCCGCCATCGGAGCCCGAGCTGCGAATGTACCTCAGGTCCTCAACTTCCCAATGACAGTAGGTGCCTACATATCTGAAAGGCTGTAACAGTCACTCCCCCATGCGACTGGGGCGGCAACAAGACGCAAAGCACATCGGGTTTCATCAGTTTCTTTTCTTCTTTGTACTAAAGGAAAACATCATTACTGCTCCTATCTACTCTGTATTATGTAGTCCAGCGCCAATATGCTTTCGGTCTATAAATGGCGGTATTTCTAGCTCTGTAAGATCAGTCACGTCTAGAATCATTATCTCTTAAGGCGCACTCCTCAGAAGCGGCATAATTGTCCAGGAATTATGTTCAATGGGTCGACGCCCCTCGATGCGAACACGCGATGGATGCATCATTTAGAAAAGACAACGAGATGAAAAAAAAGCAAAAGCAAACGTCGTTCTCAATAAGTCGTTGGTCGGCATAGCAGCACTTCACTGGTCAAAAGTGGAAAGACGAGCATTGTCGCCGTAGATTCGGAACTGCACAAATATAGTCGAATCTTCCACCATGGTGCCGAGAGAGCCCAAGAGCCATGGTACCGCTGTGATCAGATATTCCTTTTGTTGCGAGTACGCCAGCAGACTAAGCCCATAGGTCAAATTGCCTGTTAGGGATAGCATGAAGAAGAGAAGGGAAAGCCCTAGGCAGAGATGCTCGTCAGATGAAGTCAATTTGTGGGAGTCCTAAGCATGCCATACCTTCGCACGACTTTTCTCGGTAATTCTTGAGGATTTGAGGTATTCTCGCGCTGCAACCAGTCAGTCATCTCTGTTTCCCATGACGGAAGATATACTCCCATAACGGATAATAGCAGTGCGCAATCACACTCACCATAAATATAATATAGCACTGACATAGCCAAGAGCTAGGCCAACCTTAGCTTTCAAGTCCGATTCACCGACAGGAACCGGAACATTGGTTCCATCCTCAGGGTAACCCTCGTCACCGTTCCATGCGCCAGCCTTGTACGAGACGAACCAGCCTAAAAAGCCGACAATGTAGACAGCCATCAAGCCAAGCATATTGTTGAGCCAGGGACGACGTTCCCGGGTCTCATCCTCGCCGGTAACTACCTTTCGGATAGGCTCGAGTGCCGATTCTCTGTGAATCTCATGCCGGATGAGGGATCCAGGAATGTCAGCTGAGCTTCGTCGTCGTCCGAGCAAACGTGACCGTTCACAGGTTTCATCCTCGTCGATGGGTGATTCTCGTTCAGACGAGGCGCGTCGACGGGCAGCCTTTGCTTTGTAGTAGCTCGTCTGAGCAATGAGGATCATGTCGAGAAAGCAGAAGTATGCTGCCAAAGCAATGGCACTGGGGGCAAGCTTCGTGAGAAGTGCTCCTGTGGTTTGAGACATCAGCTATGCGTCCCTAAATGTAGTTCAGAGGAGCGGTGCCTTACCCGCGAGGTTGCAAACATCACCTAACAACCACACGATCAAAAAAGCCATGCTCAAGCCATCAGAGCTTTCCGCCTTGTAGTTGGCGACCAATTGAGGGAGCTGCAGAAAGTAACGTAGTCAGTTAGCATAATCATCCAACATGGCGAGCCAATTAATACGACGCCTATTCAAGTGTGACCAAGGGACATGTAAAGACTCACCAAAACACATAACCAAGCTGTCAAGCTGATACTGCCGAAAATACCAGACAATGCCTGCTTCAGAGAATGGCTGATGACGGCAACCGCTGCCGGCGCAAACGAATCCATATCGAATCGAGTCCTTATCTTCGACAATTTGCACCTCAATGCCCGAGTTGCAGCCAGAATTCGTCGCACGAGAGGTATGTAGTTCGAAAAGGAAGTCGAGCAAGGCGGGGCTCGAAGTCAAAAAGTGCGAGATCGGGCTGACAAGGTGAAAGAGTAGGCAATCACAAAGCGAGACCAAGAAGTTAGAACAGCAGAGCCTCGTGCCCCGATGATATGTACGAATCGAAATTTCGGCGCCTTGGTCGAGGGCAACTTCTGACCGGTTCACGAGATCAACTTGACACTGGGAGAGAGGGGTCCAGCCAAGATGTGCGCGTGCACGAGATGGCACAGTTTGGCATCTGGCGGTCGAGTTTCTTATCGACGCAGATTTATTAGTATCATCTGGGGTCAAGATTTTGACGAATCCGTGCTGCATGATTGGCTGTCTGCGTATCGGCTGTCACCCGCGGTTCGGGCGCATGACGCACGAAAGCGACCACCAGTACCACCAGACCAGGCAACAGCTGAGGCAGGCACGATTGAAAGGCGGCGGGGTTCGCTCCTGCGCCATTGAGCATCCGTTGTAACTTGTAACACGAGTCACCCGCTCGCAGCCAAAGGGGGCCATCGAGAAAGGGACTTTGTTATCGCCGTTACAGTGGGATAGGTAGGTACATAATGGCGTGTTTCCCGTTTCCAGTATAGCGTGCCTGGCCGACTGGTCATTCGACGCGACAAGGAATCTGGAAATGGCGCGGTGGGTGGTGGAGAGCTGCACTGAAACTCTATTGAAAATGGCTTCGAGATCGCTTTCGAGACGAGACTGATGAAGAGGTTGAGTCGCACCGCAGACTGCACAACATTGGTCTTTTGAGCCAGGCTAAAAGAGGAAAGACGAGACAAGTTGACAAAGAACTTCTTGCCTCTACCGGCGCCTGGCCTGAAGCTGTCTCACGTGCCTGAGCGGCCTCGTCTTGATTCGTCATGGGAGTCACGTACAGCCGATAAGCTGCGTCAACACCACAAGCCGAGACAATCTGGTCATTTGAGCGTGGGGGCTTACGTCCAACGCGCTGGGCCATCGACGTCGATACATTATAACTTGCTTCGCTCACAACCACAACCCCGCTTGCGATTCTCAATCTCTCAAACCTTGACTGAATTTCCTCACCAAATCGCCTCACCCCGTACCGTTCATCGAGTGCTCGACAGTATGAAGATTTCCATCGCGGCGCTGGCCCTGGGTCTTGCCACGGCACCTGTCGCTACTGCTTGGGGGTGTACGTTTCCAGTTCTGGGCGAAATCCAAAACACACATAACCCCCCCGAAAGAATACAGCCGTGCTGACAATGACGCCTTCATGCAGCTCTGGGACACATCACCACCGCCTATCTGGCCAGCCACTTCGTCGCTAACACAACAGAAGCCTTCTTCAAGGAATTGCTGCTCAGTGACGACGATGACGATTACCTAGCCAAAGTAGCCTCGTGGGCAGATTCCGTCCGCTACACAAAATGGGGCAGATTCACGAAAAACTTCCACTTCATCGACGCGCACGATAGCCCACCTCACTCATGCAACGTCGACTTCCAACGCGATTGCAAGGCCGATGGATGCGTCATCTCCGCCCTGGCCAACTACACCCAGCAGTCTTTGGACTCGTCTCTCCCCGCCTGGCGTCGCGCCCAAGCCGCCAAATTTGTCATCCACTTTGTCGGTGACTTGCATCAGCCTCTGCACAACGAAGATGTTGCCCTGGGAGGGAACCGGATACACGTATTGTGGGATGGGAAAGCGTTTAATCTGCATCATGTGTGGGATACGTCCATTGCGGGAAAATGGCTGGGCGCCGGGAGCAGAAAGCCGTATCCCACGGCCGAGAAGTGGGCAAAGCAGCTGGCTGGCGAGATCGAGGATGGCAAGTTTTCCGATCAGCGGGAGGCGTGGTTGAAGGATCTGGATTTCCAGAATGCTAGTGAGACGGCCATGGCTTGGTCGCGAGAAGCGAACGCTTATGTGTGCACCCACGGTACGTATACTTCGCCTGCCCAGCAAGATGCACTTGTTCAATGTGAAGCTTTGGGTGCGTTACTGACATGAGAGAATAGTATTTCCCGAAGGACCGACAGCTATTGAGGGCCAAGAACTCGGCGGCGACTATTTCAAGAAAGCCGGCCCGGTCATCGAAGTCCAGGTCGCGCGTGCGGGATTCCGCATGGCTGCTTGGTTGGACAAGATCGCCGAGGGGTATGAAGCTGCACAGATGAATGAACCAGGTCCATCCGAGTTGTAGAGAGACGGAACAGGTGAAAGAAGTGGCACATTATTCTTTCGTCACCCTGGAGATATCGCTGATTTTAGAGCTATACGTGAAACGATATACTTATAGGACTAGCTGTGTCTTGCCAAGCGATTGGTGGACAATTACAGTCTCCAATGTGTATGCAGAATCTGCTATAGGGTTCCGCATAACTAGATTTATCATCGTGTGCGGGTAGGTATAGCATAAAGATAAACGCAAAATGCTATTAGCATTTTGCGTTTATCTCCGAAGAGCAGTACGCATGTACTCTGCTTGACTGGCTGTTTTACCTGCTCCTACACTCCGTCACGAATTACACGAGCTGATCAATGGGTAAATTGGCGACATATATTTGTGAAGATACATTGTAACATTCCGAAGGACACGTGTTGGGACCTGATCTCAGTGATGTTTGTGTTTGACCCTTTCAATGAAAACATGTACAAGAACGGTGAACCCCGGAAATTTGTAAAATATCAACGAAAGAGTACGTGATGCCTTTGAAGTATGTACAGTCTCCCCATTCTCCAATGGGAAGAAGGCTTTATTTATATATTCAAAAACACAAAACCAACTGGTATATTTTTAAATCATCGAGTCAAACCTGCCGTAAATTTCCACGAAAAGACCGCAAATGAGACCATTCATTCATTCTTACACTTCGTAGCTTGTCATTTTTATTCCATCCCTTCCTTAACTCTCTTGCTTTTTTTCGTGTCCGTGGTATCTTTTTCTCCCCCTTCCCCCTCCCTTTTCACAGAACCATGCCCTTGACCTGGTGCACCTTCTTCACATTCACGTCTTTAATCACAAACACGCAAATCACCCCCAGGACCATGACGCATGTTCCTGCAATAAGCATGAGGCGCTGCGTCCCCGCATACGAGGCAATAATCGCAATGCGCTCGTCCGAACCCATCGGGTAGCTCAGCTGCACGTCAAGGCTATCATAGATGGTGGACCAGTCCCCGACAACAGACTCTGGCAAGAGCTTCTGCAGTTTTTGGGGTAGAGTATTTGTCCAGATAGCTCCCGAGATGCTGTTGCCGAGGCCACCACCTAAATTACCAAAAAGGTTCAGCATGGCCAGCACGGCGGCCACGTCGTTGTGCTCGCAGACGGACATGACGGAGACTTGCTGCCCGAGAATCATGGCACCACCGGCGAGGGCCATGAAGATCTGACACATAATGGTGTAGCCAATGGGGAAGGTAGGCTGGCGGAAGTAAATGAGGAGGGCTTGTCCGAGGATGTAGAGCGGCACGGCGGCGACGAGGATCCATTTGAAGTGGCCGGTTCGGCGGATGAGGAAACCGACGAGGAAGAGGTTCAGCCCGTTGACCACGTCAAATATGCTGGCAATGTAGCCGGCGTTGGAGATGGACACGTCGTAGACGACCTGTAGGTATGATGTGAAGTAGCTGTTCCAGCAGTAGTAGGAGATTTGGTAGCAGGCGCTGAGGCAGCATGCGCCTAGGACGTTGCGGGCCCGGAGTAGATGCCACGGCACGAAGGGGGTCTTGGCGCCCAATCGTTCCCAGACGGCGAAGCAGATGATGAGAATGAAGCCCAGGACTAGCATGGCGATGATGTGTGCGGAGCGCCATGTGTCTTCTGAAGAGGCGGCAATGGTGAAAGGCAAGAGAAAGAGGACAAAGCCGGCGAGGAGAAGGAAAACTCCGATGACTGGGATAATATCAATGTTAGTCTAGTTCAAGCTTTGAAGTACATGAAATACACGCTTGCATGTAGGCGTGCATATTCACAATGAGACCATGACTCATGAGAGAGTGTTCGCGATGTTACTTACTGTCAAACTCGTCAAAGTAGTACATAAAGCCTCGACGCTGGCCATCGACCACGTTCTTGTCAGCCGCGGTTAGCCGTCCGCTCTCCCGCGCCTTCTTCTTGCCCATCTGCATCAACACAATCATGGGAACAGCCACGGCCGGCAGCACAATCGCCCAGGCCCCGAAGCCCCACCGCCAATTGTCCTCGTAAATTGTCTCTGCGGCCTTGGGGCCGCCAAACGCAGTGATGAGAAAGGGCGACGAGGTGAAGGCAAATGCCAGACCTCTGCTCTTCATGGTGGAGATGTCGGCGGTCATGACATCGACCGAGAAGATGACACCAGCGAATCCGATGGAATAGAAGACCTAGCACGTAGGAATTAGTAAACGGTCGCTGCATCTCTCTATATGACTTGGTTTGGATGTTCATGTAATCGTTGGGAATGGGGCAACAGGGAAAAAAAAGGAAGAGATTGCTGTAGAGGGGTTAAAGGGAAACAACGCACATTCGCCGCGGCATACACCTCAAAGGTACGACACGCCGCCATGAGAATCATACCCAGTGTCGACAGCGCAATCATGCAAGAGAAACCAAGTGACCGATCCCACAGATTGAGAACCTTGGCCAGGGGCATGTACACGGATGCAGCGCAAATGCTCGCCACGACGTCCACGACCGGGATGAGGGCGTGGCTCTCGAAAGCGCTCAACACAAAGGGCGTTAAATTTGCTGCGAGAGAAGATCTCATTGCGTTGACAAAGTATATCAACCACATACTGTTTTTTCATGAGATTAAGCAAAACACACACACGAAGAAGCGTTGGCCAAGTAAGACAAGGAGTGCGCTTCTTTCTCTTCGGTGGATGGACGGACCACTTACCACACAAAGACGGTAATCAGCGAGCCTCTAGACCATGACATGGCCATGCCTTCTGCGATTCTGACACCCTCCTGGGCGTTTCGGTCAACACTTTCATGCTCAGAGGCGTGTTTCTCGTCATAGCTGCGCTGTTCCTCCATGGCGGCTGTAGAAGCAGCCTTGGACGGCTTGGTGTCTGCCATTATTGATATTCTTGGAGCGATAGAAACCACCGCCAACAACAAAAAAAAAAAGCGCAAATACGTCTGTTGACGGAACCTCTCAAGTTGATGCTGAAACACAAGTTGCTATCTTCAAGGGGCGCAATGGAATGTGAGACGAAGGCAGCGGCAGCTTTCCCTTTTTGTCGTTGCGCCAGGAGCTTAGATTGATAAGATTGGGTGTTCGACCGGCGGCGGACCGGCGTGACGGCTCTCTCGGTTAACTCTGTCTGGTCCAGTCGGACGTTTATTTGGTGCAGGCCCCGCTCTGCAGCTGGCCAAAACGCCAGAAAGGTACATAACAGAGTACGGAGTAGGTACAACAAAGTAGGTATGTATGTAGGTAGACCAGGTTCTGTAGATCAGACCAGACCAAAAAGGACCAGACATCTGATAACAAGGGCTCTGTTCCACCGCACTAGTCCCATGTCTCGCTCGAGACTCTTCTTTTTCATGCTCATCTTCCGTCGTTTTTTTCTGGCGCACGGTGCGCCTCTTCTCGGCCAACAGACACGAGGTCTGCGGGCCGCAACTTGCAAGCCGTGTTGGTACATATCTACACCGACAAATGTGTCACCGGCCCGGTCTGTTCCGACAACGAGAAAGAATGTGAGCTCTTGTTGCGCAATTCGTGGCTGAGAGACCCTTGTCCAGGCCGTTGGCGGTTTGTATTCGGTGAGGCAAGGACAGGAGCTTAGAACTAACTATAACTCATATTCGTACGTAAAGCAAAGCATGAGTGGATGAGTTTGGTTAGCTCATCCCTGCGGCGAGAAGGCTAATAAGTCTAGGTCTTTGTGGCGTTCTGCAGCAATATGAAAACCCGGATGAAGAAGGGAGCAAAAGAAGGAAAAAAAAACGCGCGCATTCGATAGCATTATGGTCGGTCAGAGGGAAAAAAGGAGCATTCAAGTCGATGGAACTACCACACATAGGTAGGAGGTATGCATCATGCCAGCCCATTTATTTCGTGTCAGGGGTGGCGACTGTGGCAAAGATGTCATGATGCGGAAAAGAGAGTCTCTTCTACAGCTTGCTATCCGTCCACCTGGGCTCTCTCTTCTCGACAAAAGCCCGCAGCCCTTCGCGGTGGTTCTCTCCGCCATACAAGACAGAGTTCCACGTCTCGCAAAGAAGACGGCTCGCGTTCTCGGCACTTCCGTCCTCCCATCCCGAGATCACGCCTGCTCGGCTAATGATGACACTGTCGGGGCTGTTGGTCGCGATCGAGCAGGCAACCTCCAGGGCCTTCCTGACCACGGGCCGATCTAGAACCGGATCGTCTTCAGCTGCCGCATCTGCCGTCACATCATTGATCATCGACCACGCCTTGGCCTCGGATGCCGGAATGATCCTGCCAGTGAGAGCAAGCTCCATGGCTCGGGGTCGTCCAATCGTTCTGGCAAGTCTGGGCAGAGACCCCGCGTTGGGGACAACTCCTCTCTTGACTTCAGAGAGGGCGAATGTGGCGCTTTTGCTGGCATATATCAGGTCCAGGTTGGCTAGAATTTCCAGCCCGCCGCCGAAAGCCAGTCCGTTGACGGCCGCGATGACGGGCTTCTTGCCGTGTCGTCTCGATAGTCCGCCGAAACCAGAGGGTGGATTCATGGGACGCTCTTCGGCAAGACCTTGAGACCGCCGGATGGCAATCTCATTCCATTCCTTGAGGTCCATTCCGGAGCAAAAAGCGCGTCCGGCGCCAGTAACGACGGCGCAGCGGAGAGATGGTTCTGCGTCGTACCACGCAAAGAGAGCTTCAAGCTCATACTGGGCCGTCACCGTCATGGCGTTGAGTTTGCTGGGACGGCTGAAGACTACGAGCATGATATGAGGCGACGGAAAAGAAACTAGGCTGTACGTCTGTACCGGTATTGCTTGCTTAAAATCGAATGGCGCCATATTGTCGTAGTTGGTCTTGGATAATCTGCAGATGGAGGGAAGGGGTCGTGCCGACACCTGAGTGGCTAGCTCCCTCTACCTTTTAATGTCGCTGAAGCCGACTTGTCCTGCGTGAATGCGAGCGATGACGAAACGGTAGGGTTGCGGCCCGCGGGCAAGCCTCAAGAGTCTACCTGGCTGTCGCAGAATCCCGAAGAGCTCAATGCAGATGCATCGGCCTATCGTGCCGAGAGGAAAGGGGGCTGGGTATGTACAATGAAAGCCGATTAGCTTGGCTCTGTGAATGACGATTGAGTTTGTCGAGGTCTTGTAGGTTACATGACCAGCATCATCCCATCCCTGCAGTGCGGGATAGCCTTTGGGACGCCATGCTGCAGCTTTCTGCGATTCAGCGTCGCATCCGGCCGCCCGGCGACAGGAGGTCCATTTTACACCTCGTCTCCCGTCGTAAATACGGACTCACTCATCGATGACGAATGGTATGTAACTTGTAACTGTAAGCGTACGGAGTATGTACCCAGCGGCCTGGGGACTGGAGATCCTCGGACATACGCCGTAGATACATACGGAGATGTACATGCCACCTCGTCCCCTGCGTCTCGCCCCCGGCAATATCAGTTTTCCTTGGTTGTTGGGACGTAGCGCGCAGGAATGGGAGAAGCAGAAATGGCGTGAGGGGCGTCCGGGATTCCTGATTGATAAAATAAAATAAAGACTGGATCGTTGCGGGACGCCGGAGGAGCTAGGTTAGTGTATTCAATACGTACATAAAGGTACATACAGGGGCCACTGTACATGTAGTGGCGCCGCCAAAGGCTACCTAGGCTGAAAGCCACAACGGGCGCCGTCCAATCATGGCTTCCGGCATAATCTAATCAATCAATCAGTTGCGCCCCCATCACGGCATGCGAAGGATGTACATACTGTGTGTACACCCAGGTACAGAATACACACGACATGGATATCCGTCTTGGTAAGTGACCGTAAGTCCCACGCCCCCCTTGAACTTCAAGTGAGTGACCGATATCGGGGCCCGTGTGACGGCGAGAAAAAGAAAAAAAAGAGAAACTACCGGGGTAGAGGAAGAAATGGGGCGATGCGGGCATGTAATGGATCATGGCCCATGCAATCAGGATAATGGATGCATCCGCCCAGCATGAGCAGCCTCAGGGCCCTCAGGAGTCAGGAATCGAATAATGCTCTTGTTTTGCAAGAGCAAAAAAACCGGAGTAGCAGGGTTACGGAGACAAGGTATCTCATATTCGATACTGGCCCGCAACCACGATGTGAAAGCACCTCCAGCTTCCTTTCTTGCATTCCACGTGAAGAAAGTTGTGAAATGCGGTGAACATGACGGACCCAACGCCGACAATAGCAATGGATGCTCGATCCAAGTTTTCGACAAAAGTCAGTGCGTGTCTGTGTATTGTAATTTGCGTCGCGCATGTGCGCTTGTCATAAAGTTGTCGTCGCTTTCTTTAGGCGAAAAAAAAAACACTAACAAACGTATGCTTGTTTTCAGCTCAGGAATATCTTTGCCTACTTCAGCATCTACGCGAGGGTCAACCCAACGAAATTTGACATCCTTCTCTTCATCACTGGCTTGGTCAGCGCGTGCGCGTCAGGTGTTCCTTTCCCAATTCTGGGCATCGTATTCGGTCAACTCATCGACGACTTCAATGACCAAACGTGCCAAGTCAGAGACACCAGCAATGCGGATCAAGCGCGCCAGGCGGCATACCAATCTGCCGTCAACGACAAGATCCTCTACGTCGTCTACCTTGCCGTCGCGCAGTTTGTGCTTGTATACGTTCATCTTGTTTGCTGGTCAATCGGCGGTGCCCGTCTCGCGCAACGGCTGCGCGAGCGGTATCTTCAGACGCTTCTGCACCAAGATGCTGCCTTTTTCGACACGATGCCCAGCGGAGAGGTCGCGTCACGGCTGAATGGCGACATATCGGCCGTTAGGGCGGGCACGTCTGAGAAGGTCGGCATTCTTCTCTCGAGCACATCTTTCTTCGTCACATCATATGTCGTGGCCTTTGTCAAAAACGCAGAATTGGCTGGTATTCTCACGGTGCTTATTCCCGCGTATTTTACCATGTCATTGGCCGGCGCGTGGTTCATTGAGAAATACTCCTCGCGCGTGTCGGATCGTTTTGCGGCCGCTGCGTCGATTGCCTCGGAAGCTCTCTCAAACGTCGCCGTCGTGCAAGCATTCAACGCGAATGATAGACTCGAGACCAAATTCACCGCTCATCTCGGTGCGGCTCGTACCGAAGGTCTCAAGAAAGCTATTGCCAACGGAGTTCAGGCTGGTCTCATGTACTTTATCGCCTATTCTGCCAATGGCTTGTCTTTCTGGCTGGGGAGCAGAATGATCGCCGACAACATCGCGAACGATGTGTCTGACGTGACTGTTGGCTCAGTCTTCACCGTCATTTTTCTTCTCGTGGATGGTAGGCTTGCGCGCCCCCTTTTGTTCGGTCCCCGTTACTACCAAAGCTAACGCATGTGACTATTTTCATACAGCGACCCTGATACTCAGCGAAGTCACACCCTTCGTGCACATATTTGCGGCTGCTGCCGCTTCGTTCTCGAAAATCAGGGCCGACATGGAACATCCAGCGGTCATAAACGGTACCTCCGACAAAAGCTGCAAGCTGTCTTCGGCCGCTTCCGGTACATTTGAACTACAGAACGTATTCTTCGCGTATCCTTCGAGACCGGAGCAACGTGTCCTACAGAATGTGTCAATGGAGCTACAAGCTGGAAAGAAGACGGCTCTAGTTGGGTTCTCTGGAAGCGGAAAGTCAACCATCGCTGCTCTGATGCTTCGTCTTTATGACCCCGCTGAGGGAAGCGTCCTGCTAGACGGCCATGATCTCCGAGAAATTAATACGCGTGAGGTTCGAAGCATGATAGGACTCGTACAGCAGGAATCACGCCTCTTTGATCGCTCAATCCTCGAGAACGTTGCGCTCGGCCTGGTCAATTCTTTCTCCCCCGACCATGAGTGGCTACATGCTACTCTGCTTGGATCGCAGCTCGGCGAGGTTGCTGCTACGATAAGGAGCGGAGTCGCGGTGACAGAAGCTGCTTGCCAACACGGAGCCGAAATTTCCGCAATTGTGACTATGGTGCAGAAAGCAGTAGAACTTGCCAATGCTGCTCAATTCATAGACAAACTTCCTGAGGGGCTGGGGACCATTGTTGGGCCCACCGGCAAGCAGCTCTCAGGCGGCCAACGACAGCGGATTGCCATCGCTCGAGCACTCGTAAAGAACCCAAAAATCTTGATTCTAGATGAAGCAACTGCGTCGCTGGACTCAAAGAGCGAGCGAGAAATTCTGACAGCAATTGAACGATGCTCGGAAGGACGCACGGTCATCTCTGTGGCGCACAGGCTGTCAACGATCCAGACGGCCGACAAGATTATCGTCATGAGCGAGGGCCGAGTCGTGGAAGAGGGGACGCACTCTGAGCTAATTGCTAAAAAGGGAACCTACGCGCGCTTTGTTGACTTGCAGAGTTTGCGTGACCCATCTGCCAAAACTGATGGAGCCAAATCTATAGAGGAGAGCCTTGATAGTGATGATTCTCTGGTGGAGGCTAAGATGAAAGATGCCAAGATAATGCCACCGAACGTTCCGAATGAGCCGCTCGAGGATCAGTCTTTGAATGATGCTGATAGCTCAATGAAGAAAAAATCTTCCTGGACCCCAGTACAGGTCTTGTTCTCGTTCATTCGTCCGCACGCCATCATAGCCCTCATCGCCCTTGCCGCCGCGAGCGTCGTTGGTGGTGCATTTTCGGCCGAGGCTGTCATATTCGGCCATACAGTTGGTAGTCTTACGCCTTGTCAAACTCCAGACTACATTAGGTCGAGCGGGAACTTTTTTGGCTTGATGTTTTTCGTCCTAGCCCTCATCGAATTCTTCGCTAACCTGATCAGCTGGGTTGGGTTTGGGATAGTGTCGGAAAAGTCCATATTCAACATACGCGTTCGCCTCTTTCGTTCCTTGTTCGAGCAAGACGTTCAATGGCACCAGTCTGAGAACCGGACACCTACTGGCTTGCTTGGATACATTACGAACGACGGCGACCAGATTGCTGGGCTGAGCGGATCAACCATTGGCACCATTCTGTCCATTTGCATCAATCTTATAGCAGCCATCATCATGACTCTCATTGTCGCCTGGAAGATTGCAATCGTCTGCTTGGCTATTGTTCCCATTTTGCTGGGCATTGGCCTCATTCAGCTTCGAACCTTGTCCAAGTTCTATGAGAAGCACGAAGAAGCATTTAGCAAATCGGTTGGCATTGGCGTTGAAGCAGTCGATTCTATCAAGACTGTGGCGTCACTGTCCCTGGAAGATGAAGTCCTGGCTGTTTACAGACGTACTCTTGATGAGCCAAAGCGAGAAGTCACTGCCATCAGCTTCTCAGCGAACTTGTGGCTAGCTCTGCAATACCTAGCAGGAAATCTAGCATTTGGGTTGGCCTTTTGGTGGGGTTCCAAGCAGATCTACAGTGGCGTTTATACCGAAACCCAATTCATCATCGTCGTCTTCTCTCTGCTCGTCAGTGCTCAACTATGGAGCCAAATGTTTGCGCTTGCTCCAGAGTTCACAAACGCAAAAGCCGCCATAGCTAGAGTGACTGGAATCATTGAACTCGGAAAATTGAAACAAGGGACTTTACCGACGTCAGTAGCCAAGTGTGCCGACATTGAAACTCTGGCAGAGGCAAAGTCTTTCTCGCCCGCTGCCTCGGGTGGAGTTGACTTGAAGCTTCGAGATGTCCATTTCTCCTATCCCACTCGCACGAATGCTCCAGCGCTAAGTGGTCTCAGCATTCACGTCCGGCCTGGCCAATTCTGCGGCCTTGTTGGTCCTTCTGGTGCTGGGAAATCTACCATCATCTCTTTAGTGGAAAGACTGTACCTGCCATCCTCGGGTGCGATCTTGATCGATGGATCAGACATTACTAAGAAGGCAGACGTCACTTTCCGGGATGAACTCGCTCTTGTGCCTCAAGATGGAGTATTGTTTGAAGGCAGCGTACGGTTCAATGTCTCCTTGGGAGCCCGGCCCGGCACGGAAGTGTCGGACGAAGACATTATCAAGGCTTGTAAGTTGGCGAATATTCACGAGACCATCATGAAGCTTCCTGAAGGCTATGAGACCGAATGCGGAGCTTCTGGAAACAGGTTTTCGGGTGGCCAGAAACAGCGGTTAGCCATCGCGCGCGCCCTAGTCCGAAAGCCAAGGCTGCTCATCTTGGATGAGCCAACAAGCGCTCTCGATGCAGAATCAGAGAAGCTATTGCAGGATGGACTGGAAATCGCGTCCAGAGGGATCACCGTGCTGGCAGTCGCTCATCGTCTTCACACCATCCGTAAGGCTGATGTGATCTACATGATTGAAGGTGGCAAGAGCGTGGACTCCGGCACCCATGACGAGCTGTGCACGCGATCTGAAAGTTATCGATCGAATGTGCTGAGCCAAATGATTTCGAGTTGATCCACGGCCACTAGCTGTGCAACATCGATAGCAAATTTGTTCTTCACATGAGTTCTTGGTTGAATTAGCGAAGCAGGTGCCGCATATATAGCATGGAGTAGGACTTAATGCATCATGAATTGCCCTTGGCCACTGCGCAATTCGAGCGGACCTCGGCCATCATGAGGAGGTAGGTAAGTTACGAACGATAGAGAAGCATCCCTGCTGGTCGGTGACTCGAGTGGTTTACGGAGTTGGATACATAATGGAGGAGCTTGGTCCTGGAGCGCGGTCGGAGTTGGATGGAAGGAAGATCGTTGCAGGATTGAGTTTTTCCAGGGTCGTTTCGGCCCACCAGTACTCCGTACGACCCACCCTTATGCGCACTGACCAGTGACAACCCCCCCCCCCCCCACTTGATGTGGCCGGGGACATAATCAATCTGTGTCGATTTTTTATCAATCAGCATCCCCCACAGCACCATCATGAAGCCCGCGAGGTGAAGGCTCTCTACGAGTAGTACGGAGTATACTCTGTACACACATACTCTCGTCGCTCGCATGTGGGTATGTACACAACTCGGCGCTTTCCAAGCGTGCCATGCTAATCGCACGCCTCCTGGATGAGTACATACTCCGTGGACCGTACATTATGCACTTCCACCCTTGTCTACCGGACATCTCCCACTTCAGGACCGCTTGTTGCATGTGTGGCAGTTCGTACATAGTACTCCGTACTGAAAGTTCCACGACCCTTGCCATAAGCAGTGGTAGGACTAGGAACAAGGCCGACTGCGGTGGTCTTGACCGAGGAAATACTTGAGTCAGGCCAATGACGCGAAAAGATGGGGAGCTTGATCGAGGCGAGCTTCGGGCCCTTGAGGCATCGCGGTCGCTCGAGATAGCAACTCGTTTGTAAGCACTCACCACTAAGTACCTCACCTCATCTACTCATAGAGACCTACCGTACTAGCGAAGGAAATCGCCGGCCTCTTTGACGTCGGCATCAGCCAACTCTACCATCGCAGTCATGACCACCGCTGCAGTGCACACCGTCAAGCCTGACAGGTCTGGCAAGGTCAAAGAGCTTAGTTTTGATGTTCCAGCTCTAGCACAACGATGTCCTCACATACACGAATTTGAGATCTTGCTCTTGGCGTGGTCCCTTCTTCTGCGCCGATACCATGTCGATGGGACTAGCGACTTCTCATGGGGTATGTGCTCTGAAGACGCCGTATCCTATACTACTTTTGACTTTCCAAGTGGTGAGACTTCATGGACGCCGGGGACGTCCGTATCAGAAGCATTGGGCGACATAAGAAGCTATGTGCAGCGACTATCATCTTCAGACTCGAGATTAGTGGCCGATGGTACCAGTCTGTATTTCAACGATGAATGTGCGCCAGGTCAACAGTGTGACCGAGCTGATTGGGATAGCGACACCGTTCGATGGGTGAGTGATTGTTATTTTGATATATGATGTGAATGAGTGCACACACTGACTGTCCGCATCAGGGCAATGTTCAAATAAAGACAGTGGTTCGAGACGGACGTCTCCGGGTGCAGCCCATGTGGCGCGAACCGCTCGGCGGTGCTTACCTCGCCCAGCATTTTACTCTGGCCTTTGTCGAAGTTCTCACCCGGACTTTTGCGGATCTGTCTGCGCCCATCTCTACCGTGCTGGAGCTAGGCAACGTAGACAATTCTGTGCTGTGGAACTGGAACAAGTCCCTACCGCCTGCAACCGAAATTTGCATCCAAGACTTGATCTCCAATCAGGCGAGAAAGCACCCCGCCAAGCAAGCCATCTGTTCTTGGGATGGCGACTTCTCGTACGAGGAAGTCGAAAAGTTTTCTACCCTTCTAGCCACACATCTTGTTGACGTGGGTGTAATGGTCGGCGACATTGTCCCGCTTTGCTTCGAAAAGTCGAAATGGACCACGGTCGTGGTCTTGGGCGTGATGAAGGCTGGCGCGGCGTTTGTCCTGATGGATCCCAGCCAGCCGCTCCAGAGACGGCAGCTGATGGCGGAACAAGTCAAGGCCAAGTTCATCGTCACGTCTGACGCCAACGGTCCTTCTGGACCCCTCATTGCTCCCGAGGCTCAAACAATAGTTGTCAGCGATGGCACTATGCAGTCAATGACGGCTAAGTACTACCACACCTCCAGCGCCATCAAGTTGCCGTTTGTGTCTCCCGACTCGACGCTTTACATCATTTTCACATCTGGGAGCACTGGCAAGCCGAAGGGAGTTATCATCGGCCACTCGGTCTATACCTCGAGTGCGTTGGCAAGAAGCACTGAAATAGGGTACACCGATTGTTCACGCGTACTAGACTTTACCTCTTATGCATTCGATGTGAGTATTGACAGTATGTTGAGCACCCTATTGCGCGGGGGTTGTCTTTGCATTCCCTCCGACCAGGATCGAATGAACGACATAAGTGGCGCCATGCGTCGACTTGGTGTGAACATGGCCAACATGACCCCTTCGGTGGCGCGTATCTTGGACCCCGATATCATACCATCCCTCAACAGCCTCGGTGTAGGCGGTGAGGCCTGTTCTGCTGGCGATATTGCAATATGGGGGCAGCACACTCGAGTCGTCGTAGGATATGGCCCAGCGGAATGCACTGTGGGCTGTACCGTGAATCCGAACGCTGCCGGGAAGCCGTATGTGAGTATGGGTGCTGCCAAAGGGTGCACGATTTGGCTTGTTCACCCCGGTAATCACGACCGATTGGTACCCGTGGGGGCAGTTGGTGAACTCCTCATTGAGGGGCCTATCGTCGGCCAAGGATATCTTGGAGATCCGGAAAAAACAGAAGCAGCCTTTATCAGAGATCCAGTCTGGTTGATGTCGGGCTGGGATGGTGTTCCCGGAAGACGGGGTCGTTTATACAAGACCGGAGACTTGGTCCGGTATGACCCAGACGGCGAAAACGGTTTCATCTTTGTGGGAAGGAAAGACAGTCAGGTCAAGTTGCGAGGACAGCGCGTGGAGCTGGGCGAGATCGAGCACCACGTCAAGAGATTACTGCCCCCGGGCACTGATGTCGTTGCTGAAGTCATTGCTCCCGAGGGGCAAAAGAAAGAGACCATGTTGGTCGCGTTTGTGGCGGAGAGACGTCAGGATAACGATAATACTTGTGAGCTGCATGTTGTCGAAATGTCTCCTGAGCTCCAAAGCGCAGTGCAACTCGTGAGCACTGAACTTTCTAAGACTGTTCCCATTTATATGGTGCCATCAACATATATGGCCGTGTCTCGAATTCCGATGCTGGTGTCGGGCAAAATTGATCGCAGATCGTTGCGGTCCCTCGGCTCCTCCACCTCACTTCACTCAAACAGTCTAGAAAGCGGTGCTGTCTTGACGAAAACAACCAGAGCACCGACGTCAGACGTTGAGAAATGCTTGCAATCTATCTGGAGCAAGCTTCTCAACTCGGAAGTGGACCAGATCCACGCTGAAGCGAACTTCTTCATACTGGGAGGTGACTCGATTTTAGCCATGAAGCTGGTACCTGCTATGCGGGACGCAGGATATGGCTTGACCGTTGCCCAAGTCTTTGCGTCTCCGGCGCTGCAAGACATGGCCAGAGAAGTAAATATACTTGGGACACGCTTCTTTGTTGAAGTGCCGCCCTTCTCCTTATTAGATGGCTCATGGAACCGCGAGGCTCTCTGCCGAGAAGCTGCAGACCATTGTGGCCTCGATGTGGCGTCGATTGAAGACATTTATCCTTGTGCGCCAATGCAAGAGATTCACATGGCCTTCTATCATCGCTCAAAGGAAGCTTATGTTGCCCAGCGAGTTGCCGAGATCCCGGACGCTGCCACGGCGCACAAGCTCAAGGCCGCTTGGGATACCGTGATCAGAGACTGTTCCATACTACGTACTCGAATCGTGGAATTTGAGAAGCACGGCTTTCTGCAAGTCGTCACGAATGAAGCACCCAGCTGGCAATATCACGATGGTCTTTCTGACTTCTTGATCGAGGACAGACAAACGCCCATGCCGGTGAATAGCCCGCTCAGCAGATTTACGATGGTGCACGATGTGTCCCAGGGAGAGAAATATTACTTTGTCTGGACGGCGCATCACGCTGTATACGACGCGTGGTCTACGGAATTAATTGTTGACCACGTCATACAGGCATTCATTGAGGCGCCAGTCAAGCGATTGGCGGAATTCAAACACTTTATCCAATTCCTCCAGCGTCCTGAGCGGCGAGAGATGTCCAAGTCTTTCTGGCTCAAGCAACTAGACGGAGCCACTGGACCACAATTTCCCCCCTTGCCCTCCCGATCATATATACCGGAGCCCGATGCACAATTAGAGCTTCTGATTTCAGTAGACCGGCCGTGCAGAAACGACATCACCGACTCGACCATTATGCGCGCTGCGTGGGCGCTGGTAGCCTCGCAGTACACCATGAACGATGACGTTGTCTTTGGCGAGACCTTCACAGGGCGTTCACTCCCGATCCCCGGCATCGATCAGATTGAAGGCCCGATTCTGGCCACAGTGCCGGTTCGCGTGCGCATCGATCGCACAGCAACAGTGCATGGATTCCTGCAGTCGCTCCAGGACGAGGGCGCCACAAGAGCAGAGCACGACCATTACGGTATTCAAAACATCCGGCGACTGAGTGCGGATGCCCAGGTAGCATGTGAAGTTAGCATGGGCCTAGTCATCCAGCCTGCTCCTGCAGATGTGGATGACGGACAGCAAGGCTATGTGCCTCTTTTCGCGGCGGGCGATGCGGCATTGGAGGCACTTCACTTCAACACGTACCCCCTGATGCTGGCTTGCTGTCTCCAGCCAGGAGGGGGAGGCTTCCGCGTCCTCGCAAGCTTCGACTCTCGTCTAGTAGGCGAGGCCCAAATGTATCGAGTCCTGACGCAGCTCGAATCTGCAGTTACACAGCTTTGCCAATACCCAGATCGTTATGTAAAGGACATCTCTTGTCTCAGCAGAGACGACCTGGAGAAACTATGGTCAGCGAACGCTGCTGCTCCAAGATGTGCGCCTGTATTCCGCAACGCCTCTCTCCAGCCTGGAGACGCGTACCCAATTGATGATAATGTGGCGTGGGTCGTGAGTCCGTCGGATAGCAGCCGCTTGATGTCGATTGGGGCGACGGGTGAACTTGTTCTCGAGGGCCATGCTGGCCAAGAAGACGACTCAGCCGCTCCCGATTGGCTGACACAGGGTGCGCCGGGGATTCCGGGCCGGCATGGCAGACTTTACAAGACGGGAGATCTAGTCAAGTACTCTGATGGCCTCAAGCTGGTATTTGTCGGGAAGAAGAACGATATGATCCAATGCAACGGCCGTACAATAGACCTAAAAGCAGTCGACTGCGCATTAACCCGGTCACTTCCCAAACATGTCGAGGCCTGTAGCCGACTCATCTCTCTGGCAGACGTGGCGGGCGGACCGCCGACTGTGGTAGCCTTTGTTTGGGAAAAGACTAGTCCTCAAACCACCGCGGCCAACGTGACACTTGATCTCGAACTCGATGCCAATTTTCTGTCTGCTGCTACCCCAGTGGCCTCGACCGTATCGATCCCGCTGGTCAAATCTGTGGCTTGCCTCAAGAAAGCAATGCTGGACGCTCTACCCCCCTACATGATACCAGCGGTCTGCATTCCCCTTTCCATCCAGGGCGACACGCACGACAGACTAGACGCAACGCTCGTGGACGGCCTAGCAACTCACATGATCACGTCTTCGCATGTGGCGCAAATCCGACAGTGTTTCTCCCGTGCGCTCTCCAACGTCTGTGGCATGATTGAATTGTCGCCCAAAGAGATCAATCTCCGGTCGCTATGGGCGCGATTCCTCTCCATGGACGAGGAGAAGATTACACGAGACGACAATTTCTTTCGCCTGGGTGGTGACTCCATCTTGGCTATGAGAATCGTGTCGGCGCTTCGCTCGGACGGTCTGGTGTTGACGGTGGCGGACATGTTTCGTAGCATGAAGCTCGGCGACATGGCGAGCGCAGTCAAGGAAGCTCCAGATGTGTCGCGTGCCCGTGAGGCAGGTTCCGCTTACAGGGGACCCTTTTCGTTGCTTGGAAACATCGACACAGACCATCTTCTGGCAGGCTATATCGTTCCTCGGCTTGCAGATCAGACGTGGATCGTTGAGGACGTCTTGCCGGTGACGGACACGCAGGAAAGAGACGTGAAGTCCACCATTTCTAGGCCTCGAAGCTCGGTTCAGTACAATATGCTGCACATGGATCAGTCTATTGACATGGCACGCGTGGTGGATAGTTTCCAGCATCTCGTCAGTTTGCATCCAATACTACGAACCGTGTTCGTCCCCCATGAAGACGGCACTCTATTGCAGGTCGTGCTGCGGGATCTCACAATTTCCATCTCAGAGCATAAGTGCCCCCCGGAAGATGACCTGGACCAATTCGCGCGCACATTGGCTGAACAAGACATTGAAGTTGATTCCTCGTTCCAGTACGGACACTCCTTTGTGCAGCTATTTATACTGCGCCAAGACGGTAAAGAAGAACAGTCACTCATGCTTCGCATGTCTCACGCGCAATACGACGGAGTATCGCTCCCAGAGCTCCTCAAACAGTTACACATGCACTACCTCCAGGAAGGTATCAGTCCATCTGCACCGTTTGCCAACTACCTACAGCACATGACAACATTGCAAGACAAACACATCAGCTACTGGAAGAAACAGCTCGCTGGCTCCCGCCTATCCCACATAATCAATCCCGCGAATCCCGCAACATCTACCACCCACTTCTTCACAAAAGCCGTAAATCTATCTGCGCGGTCCCCCGACGTCACATTCGCGACTCTTCTCACCGCGAGCTGGGCCGCGTTACTGGCCAGGCACCTATCCACAACAGACGTAACCTTTGCAGGTATCGTGTCCGGGCGCAACATCGACATGCCCGGCATAGAGACCGTCATGGGCCCTTGCTACCAATACATACCCGTGAGGATCAGGTTCCAAGCCAGCTGGACGGCCAAGGACCTCCTAGAGCACGTCCGAGACGTCTACCTGGAAGGCAGCGCACACGCCACGCTGGGCTTTTCGCGCATCGCAAAAGACTGCGCAAATTGGGATCCGGAGACGCTCTTCTATCCATCGTTTGTCAATTCTCTGGATGAGGGCTATTTTGATACGATGCCCTTTGGAGAGAGCCAGTGCCGCGTGGATTATACAAATCCGCATCTGGAGCGAGCGACGCCGCCTCGTGTGGTGGCTTTTACGGAAGGAGGGAAGAGCCGTGTTGGGATTGAGGCGGATGCGGAGAGGGGGAGATTTTGGCAGGCTAGGTTGGAGGAGTTGGTGGCCACGATGGAGATGTTTGTGGGGGAGCCGTTGAGGAGGGCTTTGTAGATGGGATGATGCTGGGACAGCATCGTGAAGGAGGTGGACCTCGGAGTGTATTGTATGGTGTTTAGTCTTGGTACAACATGATCGTTGACTGTTCAGAACTTCAGAGATGCTGACTAGATGGTAGAAGATTGAGATAGAGTTGGTCTGCGTGTCTCTTGGCCGCTATCATCAAGGTACATAGTTCAATGTAGGCTGAAGGCCAGCGCTCTGCGTACCTACCTACCTACCTACCTACCTAGCCATCGTCTCATACGACATGATGAATCATGATACGGGCAAACACGTAGCGGAGTCTCATGCGTGTGATTATTAAAACAACATGCCCAGTCGTTGAAAGTTGTAGTCAAAACGTAATACCCATTGCCCACGTAGCTATCTGTAAATGTCAAAATCAGATACATCCTGATGACACCGATTAAGAGGGGCACCACTAAGAACCAGGGTTTTCTTCACATACCTACTGTGTACTCCGTGCATACCATACCGTAGGTATTTCTGCATGTCTGTCAGCGGAAAGAAAGGAGTGGAATAAGAATTAGGTACTGTGTATGTACACTCGACGCAGAAAGTACCTAAACATTCTTCATTCCGAAGTCGGAAGCAATCCCACTCCCCCACCCTTGAACGACCTCCAGCGGGTAAAAAAACGACTTCTCTCAACTCCGCAAAAAGAAAGGGGGAAAAATAAAGGAAAAAGGGAAAGGAGGGAAAGAAGGACGAGAAACCTTCTCAAGTGGAGAAAAGGAGGCTGGATCGCGACAATTCCCGCAAAACTTGCTGCAGCCTGCAGTGTCCCCAGTGCACACCTTTGGGATTCATCATTCCAGGCCCCACTGCCCAGAATGCGGTGAAGCGTTAATCTTATCAATCTGATCCGGCAGGGGGGATGCTGTGGCAGGGATCGTTAGGGTGTGGGTGGAGACTGGACATGAGTCGTGCGACGGTGAAGGATCGCGAGTCGCGACTCGGAGCCTGGAGGGGGGTGTATTCTTTTGTACGGAGTCGTACATTGTTACACACTGTGTATATTTGTACCTACCTACTGCAACAACGGGTGTCGTGTTAACTCTGGAAAAAGAGCCGCAAAATTCCATCCAGAGTGATGAATGCATGGGACCGATTACGTCGAGCGTTGGGGCAAGGATGGACCGAGGGCGAATGGAAAAAGTCGAGACGCAAATCTCGTCCCTCATCGTACCTAACGCCATTTGTTGTGTCTAGTGAACTCGCACGTTTCTTCCACACGGTCTACTGCTCATTATTGTGAATACCGCCAATTCGAGAGAGAACTTCTCCTACCGATTCCGTACAATGGCACTGTCTACATCTCAACAATCGCAGCAGAAACACCCGTCATCCGTCAAGATCCGGCTGCCGCATCCCTATCTCACCACGTACCGTCTGCACCTCGCGCCCACGCCGCCTCCCACAGATGACAGCCGCACGTACTTTTTGCGCCAAGACGAGCAGGCAGTCAACGAGGGAGAGCCGTTCCCCGCGGTCCTACACGATGAATCGATTCTCTTCACAGAGCTAGGCCCCGCGCCGGACGTGATAGACGAAGCCGACAATACAGAGTGGGCGAGAGCGCGACGCAGTCCATCATGGTGCATCGACTGGACGGCCAGCGCGGCGACGCCAACGCTTGGCCACGTCTGGCTATTTCTGTATGCCTTGTTCACGATGCACCACCATGTCGAGACATTCCGACTACGTCTGCAAGGCCAAGGCACCGCCGACGTGACGGAGCAGCTGCTGCAATCCATGGTGGCCATCCAGCACCCGCAGCGCATCAACTCCAACAACTCATTGAGCAAATCCAACGACGATTCCAACAACGACGAGCTACTCATTCTCCGCAGCGCCTTCTGGCAGGGCTGTGCCTCGCCACTGGGCGCTCGCCCCGTGTGGCTCCCAACATCATCAACATGGCCCTCAGCGCAGGCGGTACCGCACCTGGATTACACCATCGACGCCACACAAAACACATTCCTGCGCCACCCGCGACGGCGCCCCAAACCCACGCCCGGTGCTCTCCTGTATAGCCGCTACATCCCGTCCCTCGACCAACACTTTTCTCTCACGGCACTTGACTACCGCAACCCGCAACACCTTGATCTCTTCCACCGATGGCAGAACGATCCCCGTGTTGCCCAGGGCTGGCGCGAATCTGGCTCGCTGGACCATCACCGCGCGTATCTTGCGGACCTGCACCGCGATCCGCACGTCATCACCGTCCTGGGCAGCTTCAACGACGTGCCGTTTGCCTACTTTGAGATTTACTGGGCCAAGGAGGACCGCATGGGGATGCACTACGCCGCGGGGGATTTTGACAGAGGTCGTCACTCTCTTGTTGGGGAGGATGCTTTTCGAGGCACACACCGCGTTATGGCTTGGTGGCCGAGCGTGATGCACTATATTTTCTTGGATGATCACCGGACGGAGAATGTTGTGGGGGAGCCGCGGTTGACGGGTGCAAAGGTGCTGATGTACGAGTACATGTTTGGGTTGCATCAGGATCAGTGGATTGATTTGCCGCATAAGAGGTCGAATTTGGTCAAGTGTTCGCGGGAGCGCTTCTTTCAGATTTGTCCGTTTGAGCAGCATACGAAGCATATTGCGGGGACTACGTTTACGTTTCCATCGCGGCTGTAGTTATAAGATAGGTCTTGGTTTGATAAGAAGGCAAATTGACAAAAAGCAAAGTAGGTTTTGCTTTCTTTGAGAATGGAGAGTTCCTGGTTCAGAGTAGCTAAGCCGTCGCCTCGAAATAGCACAGAAGACGATGCGATGCGCATTAAGAGAAATGTCGACGAACATCTTGGCCCTTGAGAATTCCTTCGACACGAAAAGGTTCGACACAGTCAACATCCGTCGTCGTCCGAGTCCCCACTCCATTCCGACTCTTCGCTTCTTGCTCGTCGCTTCCTTTCACTTCATGAGCTCTTGAACCGTTGCTTCTTGCAACGCTGAGCTTCTGGCCCCTTCGCTTCTGAAGTGCGCCCAAGGCTTCAAGGGGGTCAAGTATGCCTACACGTGTGTGACAAATCGTGATCTGCCTGCAGACTACCCCAATATATCGCTTGTTTCTTTGTCCAAAGATGCCGGCTTTGGTCACTACTAGCAGTGCTGTTTCGTTTCGCTACGTTCGACAATTCGCATAACACCCCTCACGCACGTCTAGGCCTTCCACAACATTAGTATCCAGTTCAGCCGAACACGTCACACGACAAGAATTCAATGACAGAAGGTAAAATAGAGGCACAGAAGACAAAACTCACCCGCAGCCTTGCGGTGTCACCTCGCCGAAGAAGCAATCATTCGAGACCTTTTCCACGATCTGGTCGTCGTGTATGGGCGTGATGACTAGGCCGGCTCTGCTGAGAGAGACCGCCGCGCCGAGAAGCAGAGCAAGCGAGACTTTCATTTTGGGCTCTCTTTTCTTCTTCTTCTTTTTTTCTCTCGTTTTTTTCAGGGGAGACAGGTTCCGTGCACAATATTGGTTCGTAAGTCTTTGGGGAGGTAATTGTGAGAGACTTGTGTCGATTTGATCATGCAATATCGTTTACACGAGACAGGCGCATCTTTGCTCGATCAAGGACGTAGAAGAAAAGCAAACACGGGGGGAAGAGGAAACCCGTCGTTTTACCTCTCCCGCTTTGTCTCCGGCACTAACTTGACATATTCCCACAGGGTTACATTACACATAGTAAGCTCGGTGGTGTGAAACCGGCCTTACTGGAGGTTTCAGGCATGAGGACGCTTTGACGGCTTTGACGATGGGAATGTGGTGTCGGGTGGGACTAGAGTCTAGCGCACGGATCGAGCACCGACCGGCGACCGCCCGCCACATGGCCCATGGGACCGATTTGGCCTCTTCAGCGTACCTGCAGTGGCCAGTGGCCCCTAGACTCTAGTAGGTAGGGCCCCTGTACCCCCGATCAAAAGCGCAAAACTTCCTCCTCTTTCCGTCGCATCATGCAATCAGTGCACCTTCATCCGCGCACCATCATCATCCCCCTTCTAAGCAACGATGGCGATAACACAACGCCATATAAAGTGATCGTGAAAGTACTCTATGCTTGGATCAGAAAGTTTAGATTTTTCAGCATGTAAACTTGCCCCATAGATCGCAGTTGACGTCGGTAAACCCATGGCATTCCTGCGAGTACCTAGGTACCTAAGGTACCTGCCTGGCGGGCGATTCAATTTCATCCCTCTTTTTGATTTGTCCAAATCTCTACCAAATCTCATCCAGGTCGGTCCATCCTTTACTTTGATGCTATCATACAGTCCAACCAAATCTACGACATAGGCCTGAAAGGGTCACCATCCCACTTCCACCGAACTGTTCTTACTCGGACACCCGGTGAACTTCCGGGATACGATACGGGCAATTCTCGGGACTGCGGGCATTATTTTAATTAAATCAAGATGTACGACAGCCTCAAGCCAGGCAGCGTCATTTCGGAGCAATACTTCGAGCGATTCCTGTAAGGAAGGGGGGATGAAATTGAATCGCCCGCCAGTACGTAGAAAAAAACCACCAAAGGCTCAAATCGAATGCGATTGCGTTGTTAATGCCCGGAATACCCTCGGACCGACCCGCCGCCGAGATGAGGTAGTCGACTTCCCGTTGCTTTCAGGTTCAGGGACAGCACGCTCGCTCTTTACTCTGCTCCGGTGGTTACCAATCCAATTACCAGGTATGTCTCGCTTGCCAACTGGCCCTCCGTCGTCTTTGCGAAGCCAATTGAAAATGTACAACGTTATAGCTTCCGAGCAATCGCTACTGGGGTCAAGCTTATCGTAGTGAATAGCCATACTGGCAACAGCAGGTCCATTCGCCTCGCTGAAGTCGAACGGTTTGCCCCCTGGATCTTGGGCAACTTTAACATCCCCATCGCAATCCCATTCCCAGCCCGCATACACAAGCCCGTGACCGCCGCCGCAAGAAACGTGCAACTGCGCCTCCAGGACGCAGTCCCTCACGAGTATAGCTCCGAATGGTGGGAACGGGACAAGGGGCAGGTCGCTGTGGCATTTGGTCTGTGATAAAAACATGAGCCGCGCGCCATCCGCTCGCCGGATTATTTCCGTGTTTGCCGGGTAATTCGGTACAGGCCGCTGGATGAAGGAGATCAAGGTACCAGTCCAAGAAGCAGAATGTAACTCGGGAAAGTATGCAACTGGTCGAGCCCTTTGCATGATGTAGCCTTGCATGTCCAAGAGTATGGCGCCCAGCCACAGGAAGCGAAGATGAGGGGACCTTTGTACATGTATACCCATTAGAACGTCGGGTTTTTGAGCTTCTGGCTCGTCGAGGATAGCAAACGCTCCCTGCATCCAAGCGCCGCAAACATTGCATGGTAAATCTGGATCGATGAAACTGCTGCACAATAACGACAACATCCCTATTGCGTTACAGCTCATGGTCATTAACTTGTCGAGCTGATTCCGTTCTTTTCCCCACGGAGGCCAACATTGTTCTTGCTTGACAGATGGTTCCCGTCGCTTGTTGTGCCAATCTGGATAAGACCAGCAGAGTCGCTTCGAGATATTGCGTCTGGTAGGCAGTAGTAGTGCCGCTGCGAAAGCCGCGTGGCTCTGATCTTCGATTCCGTGGTATTTTGCATAATCAGCAATGTATTGCACCGCAGCGGAGAAAGATGGGGGTGATTTATGTCCTTCACGGGACAGCGTTTTTCGGAAAGTCAAGGTCAGGTTCTTCGAGGACTGAAGGCTGACCGACCACGGCGACCTGAGGTCTTCCCCCATGTGATGAATCCGGGCAACCCATCCTTCTCCAGGCGCCAGTACCGCCGCCCACCATCGCACCGCTTCATCTGTGGCGACACCGAGGTCCACGACAGGGTCGTCTGTTTGCACCACACCGCCCACGCTATCTGACAGTGACAATGTCGCCGAGCTTTCTGTGTACTCGATCGCTTCTGCGCCCGGTACAAGTTCGGTCCATCTTTGCGAAAGAACATACGCCCACGCGAGCATTAGGAGACAGATGTGGCCACTGTCCTGGCCAAAACTGTTACAATGTAATGGCAAAGAGACGATTATCGAAGTCTTCGCAGTCACTGGAACCTTGTATCTTTTCTTGAACGAAGGCAACGAGCAACCGCCTGTTGATGTTTGCCATGTGGACGTACCCGTCGCATAAAGCACGTCACCGGAGCGCGTGTCGAGATGTAGCCCTGTGACAAAACAAGGATGCCGAGGAAAAACATGTTGAAGGTCTAGAGCTGTTCCATGATCCAAGGGAGAAGCCAGTGCCGCCAAGTACAGCCCATGCCAGAGCCGGTATGCTCGCTCGTAGTATTGCTCCAAAATGACGCTGCCTGGCTCGAGGCTGTTGTACATCTTGATGTAATTAAAATAGTACCCGTAGTCCCGAGAATCGCCCGTATCGTTATCCCGGAAGTGCGCCGAGTGTCTCCGAGTAAAAACAGTTGTGTCAGAGCGGGATGATGACCCTTTCAAGCCTATGTCGTAGATTTGGTTGGACTGTACGATAGCATCAAAGTAAAAAAAGGACCAACCTGGATGAGATTTAATAGAGATTTGGACAAATCAAAAAAAAAAAAGATAGCAATGAGCATTGAGAGAACGATGCAAAAAAATCAGGATACGGTTCAATCACGTCGCATTAAATAGAGGCGGGAACCTGACAGCTCGGTTTCCTGTATTCCTGTTCGCCAGCCGCCAGCGTTGAACACCCGGGCTCTGTATGCATCTCACACGTGTTTGACCTTGAACTCACCCTGCGCAGTCTGCAATGAATCGACTCCTTCCGTTGGAACAGAGGCTCACAGATTCACAACTGCGGTGCAAACGGGGAAGTTGCATGGCCCATGTTCGGGAATCGGGATTGCGTCGCTCAGTGACCCTCAGTCAGACCCACAAAAGAGCTGCAGCTGTGTTATATTTGTATGCATGTACATACATATTGGCGGTAGCAGCCTCACATCTGAGACATCACTTGTTCGTTGTAGCTGTAGGTAGCATTGAATTTTGAGCGCCTAGGTAGGTATGTATTTGGTTGTTCAATGTGTATGTCGTATGCACCTGTGTAGGTAGGTACCTAGGTATATCGTCGCGTGGAAGCCACGTGACAGGTTCGGTACACTTTAGTCTTTGCCCACATCTCAATGTCACGGGACGGGTCGTTCCCTGCACCTCAATTGGCAAGACATACCGACATAATGTATCACGCTTCGTGGACGTGTCCGGATCCTATCACCGGGTCACTTGATTGGATCTACTGACGTCTACAGATACTGTAACTTGTAAGGTATTGGAGGCTGTCGAATCGGGACTGGCAGAGATGCCGCCGATATGATCGAATCATCGATCATCAGCAGCACGAGCACCGGTCGGTACTCATGTACCTAACTGGCGTCTGTGATTGACACTTTTGCACACACCGCCATACATACATAATACCATGTCGGTAGCTATCATACTGGGCCGATTGCGAACGAAAGCGACGAGTGCATCTGCGAGTACCGGAAGGCGGCCGCAAGAGCCTTCACAAGCTCACCGTCTTTCTCCCCAGGCCCCGCACAAGATCTGTTCAAACTTCAGTGTTTGCTGCGGAGTGCATGACGCAGAGAAGAGACCAATCTTCGACGAACCCGACTTGCGTGCATCTTGACGGACGTCAGCGGTTCTCGACATCAACACTGAACGACGACGGCGCCCGGCCAGTTATATTGACGACGTGCGACAAACTCGATAAAGCCTCAGCGGATCACCATCTGACAGTTAAGCGCGCGACAACGGAAGTCATAGCCTTGTTCAAGCCTATCCACGTAGGGGTGCTGGAGCGGGGGACATCGCTGGCTGAGACAGTCTTTCTCGACTGACGACACAGGAAGAATTCGCACCAGGATACTAGGCGGATAGACTCTTAAACCTGCGTAACGAACAACTGCAGTCGCGAACCCTGCTCTGTTATTGCTCACACTACCTATCGATTCTAGTTTACAAAATCACCAAAGGCTTAAATCGTACCCGATCGAGTTGTCATTGTCACGGTCCAACCTTTCGCCGGGATGTAGTCGACTGTCCATTGCCTTCAGGGGCAGCACTCTCATCATCCTCCGAGCTACAACATTCATCAAGCCAATCACGTATGCCTCGCTCAGAAACTGGCCATCCGTTGACTTTGCGAGGCCAGGTGAAAACGTTCCTGGTCTTACAAACCCAGTGAACCCTATCACGGTCAAGCTTGTCGTAACGAATGGATGCTTCTATGTGTTTACTGCATAATAGAACTATTTAATCAACTGATCAACCGCCCTAATAAACGAGACTTCGTCTCAAGACACCAGAACATCATTCCTATTGGAAACTAACATGCTCGGTGCTGAGGTTATGGCTCTGACGATGAGATGCGGCGACCACCGAGGCGAGAAATGACTAAGCTGATCTGCGTGTCACATACCCTTTCTCGGCCTGAAGTTCTGAACGCCGAACGGGCCCAACATCTCACTTGCATTACCATCCCATCTTATTGTTTGTCACACAGGTGTGCTTCTGGGACACGGTAACACGGGCGACACTCAGGACTGCCGCCACCACATAACGATGGAAGACATCTGACAGCCTACAGCCGGATAGAGCAATTCTAGAAAAATACTACGAACGAGGATACCGACTCTGGCACGGACTATACTTGGCAGCCCTAGCTGATCCCTTGGATGCAAGAGCCTTGGACTTCCAAAATGCCTTTCCTCGACATCCCTATTTCGTTCCACAAAACTTGAGTACTTGACGGGTTCCGGGAATCCGAATTGGTTATTGGACTCTGCGATCAGGTTTTGGTGTTTTAACTTTTGAAGTTTTGATTAATGAATCATGATTAGTGAAAAGGAGAAGTTTCATTTGAAATTCATGGTGGGCGAGGGTAGCTATCAACGAGAGAAAAGTTGAAAGGAAAACCTTAGCTCTTGCTTGGCTTGGCCACCCGCACGCGGGAGGTGTCCATCGATCAGGTCCGGAGGGAGGTAGATGGATTTGCGCTGCTGAGCCTGCTGGGCTTCGTGACAAGGCAATTCTGATTTCTGCGGTGCAGTGCGGTCGATCCTGCCCGGTGCCGTGGTCAGGAAAGAGCAAGAAATTATGATAGCTTTTGGGCTCAATGAACTGTTACTTGGCTGCTCTTTTCTGAGCGACTAGAATAATCAAGGGGATGAGTAGACGTACGACAACGACAACCATTAGCTGGTGCACTCACTGCACTGGGCTTTGTGGGTGCAGGAACGAGTCTAATGTTCATTGTTGGGACGTAGGCGCAGTACTGCGTAGGCACAGGTGTGCAAAGAGGACTACGCGGGCGAACAAAGAACTCAAGTATCAAGAACTTCCACGAAAATCTTGTGGTGGTACTTCAAGAGAGACCAAAAAACTTAAGAAACACTTTTCCGATTTGAGTCGACAATGACCGAATCTTGTAGTGTGATTGTCCTCCCACTGGATCCTAAGAGCATGTCACGATGAGGATTTGGGCCTTGGGCCTCGCTCTTCATCTTTGTGATGTTCTGCGTTTGTAGTGGAAGTCAATGGTCAGTATCTCCCTTGGTCCCTGATCGAGTACACTGTACGAGAGGGCATGTATGATGTGCGACGTGCGCGTCTACCTCTGTCTTTGCCATACAAAATGTTAATGAACACAACCAATGCCATGGTGACGCCCTTGATGGCAATTCCCCATTGCCCCCTCTCAGCCTTTCTGCAGTCCTGAGTCGATGTTCAATCGCTGCCGGGGTGTGCAAGGGGTTGCTGCCAGAAGTCGCTGTCGACGACTCGACGTTTAGAGTATCGTGAGGTCCATAGGCGGACCTTGGCGCTGGAGGCAAGATTGTGTAGCAAAATACATTGGCCATGAGTCATAGGGACTCTCCCGATGATGATTCCATCTTAGATGGGGTCACTTGGATTTGCGTAGGAAGGTAGGTACCTAACCTACCTACCTTGGGTACCTTAGGTAGGTAGCCTGGGTAGGCGCAGTCTGCAGACGGGCGAAAAAAAAAACGAAACACGCAAAGACGGTTGAGAACTTGAGATCAAAGTGACAATAACAAAGTACCAAACTTCTGAAGTGAGAAAGATATCTAACCAAAAAAAGAAGTCCGGACCAACATCTCCGCTGGCCTCCTTCGCATGTGTACCGAGTCTGCGTGCGTAACCGGACTTATTACCTAGCAAGAATGTTATGGATTTCTCGAGATAGCGTTTCCTGATTAGTCACCACATATTTGTGTGAGACAACAAGTAATCCCGGAAGCACACAGTCCACGAATACAAGAAGGTTTAACATCTCACTTTCATCACCGTCCATTCGTTTTCTATCGACGCGCTTCTGGGACACGATACGAGCGATACACAGGACTGTCGCGAATACTCCATGATGACATTGATGCAGGACAGCCTCCCACAGGACAGCCTCCCACAGGACAGCGTTACCTTGGAGCAATACTACGAACGAGGATACCGACTCTGGCACGGACTGTACTTGGCAGCACTCGCAGCTCCTCTGGATGTAACAGCGTTAGACCTTCGGCATGCATTTCCTCAGCATCCCTATCTCGTGCCAGAGTTACGCCTCGACACGAGCCTCCACGGCGTACTTCATGCGACGGGAACATCCACCTGGCAAGTGTCCACAGGCGATTGTTCGTTGCCCTCATTCAAAAAGAAATACAAGTTCAGAGTGACTGCAGAGGAGTCCACCATCGTCTCCTTGAAACTGAAAGATGACACTTTTCGCCAGCACGGCGGACACATCTCTCTTCTCATGCTCGCCTGGGCCTATGTTCTGTCTCAGCGATGGAGTGAGCTTATACCGGGCGCAGCAGATATTGAGTACACCAACAGCACGGCGGTACTCTGGGCCGGGGGTGATGGCTTCAAGGAAACGGATAGCCTCGTCGTAGACCTCGGTGTCGTTACAGATGAAGCGATGCGGTGGTGAGCAGCGGTACTGGCGCCTGAAGAAGGGTGGGCTGCACGAATTCATCACCGAGGACAAGACCTCAGGTCCCCATGGTCTGTCCGCCTCAAGTCCTCGAAGGAGTTGACATTGTGCTCCCAGAATACGCTATCCACGAGCGGTCATGAGTCGCCGCCATCCTTCTCTACTGCGGTGCAATACATCGCCGATTACTCCAAGTATCACGGAATCGGAGACCTGAGTAGCGCAGCTTTTGCAGCAGCATTACTTCTGCCAACCAGACGCAGAATCGACGTTTCGCTGGCCTTGTACAGCTTGGCTCAACAAGCCACCAGAACCATTCGCTGAGCAATGTTGGCCCCCGTGGGGGGAAGACCGGGCTCAGCTCGACAAGTTGATCACCATGAATTGCAACGCATATGGGATCATATCTTTATTGAGCAGCAGTTTCATCGATCCGGACTTACCGTGCAACGTTTGCGGTGCTTGGATCCAGGGAGCATTTGCCGTTCTGGGAGATCCAGAAGTCCAGAAGCTAGACGTACCGAGGAAAGTATTTTTGCAAAGGTCCCCCCATCTGGGATTTCTGCGGTTGGGCGCCATACTTTTAGACATGCAAGACCATATCATGTGCTGGGCCCGCCGACATGCATTCAGCGGCTCGGACTGGGACCTTCAGCACGTTCTTTCAGCGGCCTGTAGCAGACTATCCGCAAAGTGTGGAGAGAATTCAGCGAGCGGATGAGGCGCGGCTCATGTTCTTATTACATGACGATTATCACAAGGAAATACCTCTATATCCGTTCCCACCATTCGGAACGATTGACGTAAAGGACTGCGTTCTGGGGGTGCAATTGCACGCTACGTGTAGCGGCAGTCACGGTCTTCTGTACGCGGGCTGGGCATGGGATT
>SRPX01000176.1:0-47548 GCA_018360215.1 Claviceps spartinae | reverse complement strand
CCCCCATCAGCGTCACTGTGGCAGTTGAGTTAGACAGCTCGCAGAGTTGACGGAGAGGCGAGGCTGATGTTAAGTGGCGATGAAACCCCTTAAAAATGAGAGCGTGGAGAGCTTGAGCAGAGAAATCAAGTGGGTTGTGGCGGGTGGGAAAACTCGATATCGAAATAGGAGTGGCAGTTTTCGTAAAGTAGCTGCCAAATTGTAGAATAGCTGTCGAACAGTAGCTATTGAATTGGGTTTCGAGATGGGAATGGCAGTTTTCGTAGAGTAGCCGCCAGATTGTAGGATAGCTGTCGAAGAGTAGCTATTGAATTGAGTTTCGAAGTGAAATGGCAGTTTTCGTAGAGTAGCTGCCAGATTGTAAAATAGCTGTCGAAAAGTAGCCATTGGATTGGTTGTCGAAGTTTGCAGATACCATGGGGGGTCATGAGCGTTGATGTTTGTGTTTGTTGTGTTGTCATGGTTATCTCCGTCGAAATGAGGGGATTCGGGTACTTCTGGAGTAACGTATCAGGCCAGAAAGTGAATCGAATTGTCGGAAAAAAAAAAACTGATGTTGTGTAGTCTGCTCGCAGCAGAAGTGGCCTGTCGCACAGGGCTTTAGATGGTGCCTACGCGCGGTAGGGCTTGTCGCTTTTGCCTATCTCAGAGGACTTTGGAGCCTGTCGCACAGGACTTTGGTGTCTTCTCCCTCTGATGCCTCGCAGGCTGGGGATATCGAAGGGCACAACCTCCGGTCATGATCTCGAAGGGTATGGCCTCGCAGGCGCCCCTGTCCTCACAGAACTCGATCTAACGACAGCGACAGCTGCCGGAGCCAAATCCATTTGCCATTGCCAGCGGAAGTTGCAGAACCCGGGCTTATAACCTGTTGAGCAAATTGGGGGGCAAAATGGAATATTTATTATGACTAAAGAGCTAGGTTACCCAAGAAGTGGGAAAGTGAAATTATGTGCACGTTCGGCTGGTACGGCCGTCACGTGATGCGGCTCCCAGCACAGCATGGCTTAATTCTCAATAGCATTTGTGAACTCGTGGAGACGGTTTTTCCAAAGTGTTACGCGCTTCACTTTGATTATTATAGCCCTTGATAGGCTTTCGCCGGCCCTTGCGCTACGGATGAACTTCCGAGGAAGTAAGCATTGCAACGAAGTGTAGTTGCTCCGTGGCTCGTCCACGGTCTAGGAGGTACATATGTCACCGTATGTATGTGTATTCGTGTGCTGTTCAAGTGACGTCAACATTGCCATTGTTTTCGAGGGATGCATACCTAGGTATGTACTCCAGACTCCAGAGTCCCGTAGGTACATATGTACATTCCAATTACATAGCGGGAGAAGCAGCGAAAGAATTAGGCTAGACTGGTTTGGGATCGGCAGTACTGCAGTTCTCAGCTTGACATGGATCTTAATTGAAGTTATTAGGGACCTTTATCAATTTTCCGAATGGTTTTTGCAGCCCTATTTATGGGTCAATGGTCCCGAAATTGTTTACTCCGTGAAAATATTCGGATTCTCGCCAGTGCCTCGACAAGTTAGGTACTTTGTATGTATGTATGTATGTATGTATGTATGTATGTATGTATGTATGTATGTATTGTATGTATGTATGTATGTATGTATGTATGTACCTAATGTATGTGTGTATGTACTCCGTACCTGGTCACGTATACACTGAGTATGTACATATGTACATACATAGTAGGTTTATACGAAGTACCTACATAAGCTAGGATGCGGCGCCGCAATTACCGAGATTTGTCGCTTCATTCAAGGCCCCTCCGATTCATTTTCGCGAATACTTTTCGCTGGCAGAGGAGGGTGGCTGCCTGAATGCATGGCAAGTTGCAACCGAACAAAGTACTTGATAGTGTATTTGAATTCTTCCTGTGCAGTGTTGCCAGTGCCAGTGCCATGATGAATGATGAATGATTGATCTTGTCATACATACGTACCTACATACACATAGGTAGGTACACCAGGCAGTTGAACGCACGGCTACATACAGTATCATCAAGCGCCGGGGCACTGTGGGCATTGTGAGCATTGCCGCTTGCGGCTAGGGAGGCAGTCCTTCACCAGTCCTGAGCTAGTGTAGGTAGTCGCAACTTGCAAGTCGTTGTCAAATCTTTTTGCCTTCAACGGTCGCACGGCCGACAATGCCATAACTTAATATTACCGCAGTCGCGGTGTATCTCTCAAGAGTCACTCTCAACCTCCCTCGTCAGTATTACCAACGAGTCAACGACCGTACGAATTATTGTGTACATACAGAAGCACACACTCTCGGGTTGTACCACATCGCATCTCTCTCTCGCGAACAACCTCGTGAAACTGCAGCATACTCGTACAAGGTACTCCGTACGTACAGGGAGATGTTGCCAACCTGGACGCGATGCCAATTGATTGGTTTCGCCAATCGAAGTGCAACCCCATTCAGCGGACGACAGCTGGACAAGGTTCGTGGTGAATCGTGGGTCGTCCGCAATGCGCATGGCGCCAGGGGCCGGGGCCGTCAGCTTTGCGGTTCTTTGAAGATTACAATGCGGAAAGCTTAATTAGATTTTTAGATCGAAGCTCGGTCTGGTTTTGTCGACAGGAAACTGGATGGCAATTGTTTGAAAATGTCTGTCTTGCCTGCTTCAAACCTGCGTCAAGCATCCACTACCTGTGAAACAAACAGCCAACACATGCAAGGGCGTGAATAGTTTCGTCGGTCAAAAAAGGGCAGTACATACTCCGTACATAACTTGTAACTTGTAAAGTTGTAAGAGTCCAGGACTCCAGGCCAGGTACGCCTGGTCTCATCAGTGGTGGAGCGTCGTGTCGCCGGTCGGACAGAAAAGAAGGAGCTCAAGCTCGGTCCTTCCGCTCCTTCCCCCTGGTCATCTCCGTTGGCTTCTCTTGGCGCCTTTTCTCAGGTCTACGGAGTAGAGTCGCAGTAGCTCGAATTGACAATTTGAATCGGTGGTCTGATTGTACTTTGATTCCTTGCCAAAAGCTCCATGACGTGTGGAACTGCCAGCCAATGCGCCTCCCTAGCTTCAGGCTGGTTCAGGTACTGACTCACCACTGTGAAGCGGCCTGAAGCCGCAACAGCTGGCGGACAGCCGTCCGTGTACGGTGTCACACAGTGCCACTGCGAAACGGAGCCCGTCGCGACATTGGCTCCCTCCCGTCCCAGCTCATTGTGGTTAGATTCGGCTCAGGTCTGCATCTCCTTGTGGGTCAAAGATATTGTTCAGAACTTCAGAGCCAAATTCAGGAATCTGCCGGTCAAGATATGTGTACCACAAGGTACTTGAAACTGGACTGCCCAGCATCACGTCCCCCCGTGATCTCCCCACAGTCCCTGATTGTATTCGCGCCCGAGGACGGTCATCGCGACAACGACGTCGCGGTCAATTACGAACCCTCGACTCTGAGCAGCATACCGTGCCGCAGCCGCAACACAGCTCGATTTCGCAGCGCAGAGCTGCTTATTGTCCAGCATGGGCGCCTTTATCAGTTGGATCAACGAGAATGCCCCCAAGAACGAGAGCGCTGGCAGCAATGCCTCCGATGAGAAGAATAAGCCACAATCGCTCTGGGGTACGTGATGCGTTATTGAGGAATCTCGTGCGAAACTACGCGCACTTCCACGGGATCTTCCTCACTTCTTGCAAACGCCAGTATGCTAATCGGCTTGCGTTACAGGCATGATCTTGACCCTTGGACCCGTGCTTGCGGTGTCCTTGGTCTGGATCGCTCTCTTCTTGATATTCAGGAGATCACAGCGCCGGTTTTATGCGCCGCGTACTTACATAGGTGGCAGGAGGTACGTCTTGGAAGCGTGTTGGAAGCGCACGACGCACACCTCGCCTACCGGAGCAAAAGAAGCTGACGGTGTGCAGTGAACGGAGTCCGGAGATGCCAGGCGGGCTGTTCAATTGGTTTGGCTCTTTTTGGAAGATTCCCGATGCATACGTGCTCACGCACCAGACGCTTGATGCGTTTTTGTTCCTGCGATATCTCAAGGTCTGCACCGTCATCTGCTTCGTGAGCTTGTGCATCACGTGGCCCATCTTGTTCCCAGTCAATGCCACTGGCGGCGGCGGCGCAAACCAGCTGGACATTCTGTCCTTTGGCAACGTGAGCGTCGATGGGAAGCCCAATTACTTTTACGCCCATTGCTTCGTGGGATGGGTTGTGTATGGCTTCCTGCTGTACATGATCACCCGCGAGTGCATCTACTACATCAACCTGCGACAAGCTTACCTGTTGACGCCGCACTATGCCAAGCGTATTTCGGCTCGAACTGTTCTCTTCACCTCGGTGCCACAGGAGTACCTGGACGAAGCCAAGGTGCGCCAAATGTTCAACAATGCGGTCAAGAATGTTTGGATTGCCGGCAACACCGAGGAGCTGGACAAACAGGTCGAAGAGCGTGACAAGGTCGCTATGAAGCTGGAAGGTGCCGAGGTCAAGCTGATTGTCGCCGTGAACAAGGCCCGGGCCAAGGCTCTGAAGAAGAAGGGCGAGCAGGTTGCTGAGCCGGATTCTGAAGGTGGCAATGTTATCTCGAGATGGGTGCCCGACAAGAAGCGCCCATCTCACCGTCTTGGATTTCTGGGCCTGTTTGGCAAGAAGGTTGACACTATCGAATGGGGTCGAGCCGAGTTGGAGAAGAGCGTCCCGGAAATCGAGCGAGCGCAAGCCGAATGGAAACAGAATGGCAACTTCACCCAGGTTGGCTCGCTGTTTGTCGAGTTCCACACTCAAGCCGACGCACAGGCTGCCTACCAGGTCATTACTCACCACCAAGCTCTTCACATGGGCCCCAAGGTCATTGGTGTGAAGCCGCAGGACGTCATTTGGAAGAACCTGTCCATTTCGTGGTGGCAGCTCATCCTGCGTCGTTATGCCGTGTACGCCATCGTTGCCGCCATGATCATCTTCTGGGCCATTCCCGTCGCCGTCGTTGCCATTATCTCCAAGGTTTCTTTCTTGCAGACTCTGCCGGGTCTTACCTGGATTGCGAGTATCCCAGAGGTATGTTTTTGCTGCTTGACATTATCGGCTCCCTCAGCGCACTCATGACGACTATCCTTCCGCGGCACTGTTCTCCCTCATGCTGTTGTGTACTTGCTTGCTGACGTCCGTTATGTATAGAAAATCTTGGGCTTCATCTCTGGACTGCTGCCATCCGTCGCGCTCGCCATTCTCATGTCCCTTGTCCCGGTCTTCATGCGCGCGCTCGCCAAAGTCGCCGGATGCAAGACCAACAGCGAGGCCGAGCTGTTCACGCAAAACGCCTACTTCGTCTTCCAGATCGTGCAGGTCTTCCTATGGCGATCCATCGCTGATGCTGCCACGGGTGCCATCATCAAAATTGCTCAGGACCCAAGCTTGGTGTTTTCGATTTTGGGAAGCACTCTGCCATCGACGTCCAACTTTTACATTTCGTACTTCATCGTGCAGGGTATCACCGTTGCAACTAGCACTGTCACGCAGGTTGTTGGATTGTTCATTTTTAGGATCTTGTACAAGTTCCTCGCTAGCACCCCTCGTGCCAAGTACACCAAGTGGACGACCCTATCTGCCATTCTCTGGGGCAGTTTGCTTCCTGTATACACCAACATGGTTTGCATCAGTAAGTTGCGCATTCCGAGACCTAGGATCAATCTCCAATGGACGAAAGCAAAGAAACATTCTAAACTTGGTCTACTACTTGCTTGCTAATACTTGACCCCCTAGGCATCACATACTCCGTCATTGCTCCGCTCATGCTATTCTGGTCAACTCTGGGACTGTTCCTCTTCTACCTCGCCTTCCGATACAACATCCTCTTCGTATCCGAAACCGCAGTCGACACCCAGGGCCTGATCTATCCCCGCGCCCTCAAGCAGCTCTTCACGGGTATCTACCTTGGCGAGATCGTCATGATTGGCCTCTTCTCCGTCGTCAAGGCCGCAGGCCCCGCTGTCCTCATGGCCGTCTTCCTCGTCTTCACCATCCTCTACCACATTACCTTCACGCGCAGCATCAGCCCCCTCCTGCAGGGCCTGCCCCGCTCGCTGGAAGTCCAAGAAGCCATCTTCCAATCGCAGGGCGCATCTCTCGACAACGGCGCAGGCAGCAAAACCGCTCCTTGCAGCGATGCCGAGAAGGATGCCCCGAGCAAGAAGCAGGGCTCCATGTTTGCACGCTTCTTCAAGCCCTGGCTCTTCGCGGACTATGCCACCCTGCGGCACATGGTCCCCCAGGAAGAAGACGTCGATTTCGCGCAGCTGCAGTCCTCGGGTGAGGTCCTTGAGCGGGATGCGTATTTCCCGCCCAGCGTTAATAGCGTGGTGCCGCAGCTGTGGGTGCCGGAGGATCCTCTCGGGGTGTCGAAGCATGAGATTGCGCTTACGAGCCGAGTTATTCCTATTAGTGATGAGGGGGCGTGGTTGGATGAGAAGAATGGGGTGATGTGGTCGGAGGATTTGAGTGATCAGGGGAAGATGCCTCCTATTTATACGGAGAAGGCTTATTATTAGATGGGTGAGGGTGGGAAGGGGAGTTGGAGGGAGTTGGAGGAGAGGCTGATGTTGGAGGTTATACCCCGGGTGCGGATAGGATATGGCTGTGATTGTGTGATGGCCAGGAGGAAGAAAGGAGCGCGCTGGTGAGGTGTAGGGCGTGCTGAAGGCGTTGTTGGGTCTTTGGGCAGTGAATGTGGGATGAACATGTGGAAGGAATAGGGATATACCGAGTGAGATGGGTTGGTTACATGGGGGATGTAATTTCTAATATGTACGAGTGAAGTTGTCGAGACAGTAATGAGGATGGTTTCTCATAATGCAATGTGTGTTGTCACTGTTGTGTTTTCATATGTGGCTTGTCGAAGAAGGGACAGCGCCGCTCAAGATATTCTACTAAATGGTTTATGTAGTTGTGGATGACAGATGTAAGATGACCTGTTCAGCCATGATGCCGCCAGCTTGAGGTAAAGCTGTGGAAGATGCGACCCATGACTTGAGAACATGGTACGCAAAAGACCAATCTGTGGATGCCTCTGTGGCTATTATGCTTTTACTATCATGTCTACTGTCTGTTTACGCAGAGTACCTAACTACTCTTGTCTATGTACCAAACGGTTTTGCGCGTCCGTGCCGGGTAGCCAGCCAACCCGAAAAACAGCAGCCGACTGTTTCAGAGGTTCTAGAATCTCAGCAAGCTCCGCATCAGTCCGTTTCTGTCTCTACCTAGTAGGTACTATCGTGATTCGTAACTCGTGCTGATGCGGTTGACGGGGTTGCAAAAGATTGCATCTTCATGCACGGCGTTGCGGGCTGCCTTTTTTGGGATTGGTATGTACGGAGTAGGTAGGAGGTAGGTTAGTATATTCTGTGCTTTCCCGGGTGAGGCGTTGATGCCTAGTGGCGCCCAGACAAGTTGTGCATAATCGTAGTCTAATAACGGTCATCGGTGGCTAGGTATTGTAGTCTGTACGAAAGGGAGTCAAGGGACTGCACTTGTTGATGATGGAATCATGGATCATGTCACATCGCCGGCCGTGGCCATCGAGCCGTTGCCGTAGCAACCTCATCCCTGCCACCGTCGCGTCGCCATCACGATTCAGTGTTCACCACAAATGCGCCCGAATGCGCCCCCGGACCTGGACCAGAACCAGACCATCCGCTGGCTTCAGCCTTTGCCTCCCGACGCATCCGTCCCGCGATTGGGCACATGTTCTGTCTTCTCTCGACAGGTCACAGGCGACCAGACTGCATTTTCGAACGCCTATAGGCTGGCTGTACAGTCTGTGATACATAAGTACTATTCGTCAACAAGCGCATGCAAGGAGGATGCATGTCGCATCCTTACCACAACCATCGTCGCCGGCTACCTAGGCGACAAGCCATACCCTTGTTCAACTAGCGGGCTCAGACCTTTCTTGCGCCAAATCTGTGCATGTCAACGTTAGTTCATGTACGATTTAAAGCCGTTGTGCAGGGGTCTCTATAGTTGGCAACTTGTTTGTTTTTTGTGTTTACGTGCGTGCGTGTTCGTGCAGATGGATAGACATAGATTGAGGCTTGTGTGATACGGAGTAGACCACATGGGTTTACCGGCGCGGCTATTGAGGCTTTGAGTTATGTCCTCACTTCACCTGACTTTGGTCAACGACTTTGGCTTTTGAGACGAGCTTTGGTTGATAGCTGGACATCTGCATACCTGAGGATAATTTTCGCCTTGCACAGCGTTGATCGTCATCATTGCTTCTCTTCATTACTATCATCTGTTGCTCTTGTCGTTGCTCTCGTTGCGCGGACTGTTGTCTGTACGGGCTTGACAGAGAGGAATCCTGCGCAAAAGTGAGGGATTCACCGTCTCGGGTGATCGCGTGCGGACTCGACAATACGGAATCACGACAGGTCTCGCCATTGAACACACCACTAGATTTCGGCAGCATCGCCAGTATGCATTGAGCCGAGGCACGAAGAGGAGCAAAAAACACCACGATCCGATAGACGGCCACCGACCGGCATCTCGAAACGACCGAAGCAATACATTGCCAAGAGGCAGGGACAAGGGAACAATGTACGAACCAAACTATTCACATCGAGACCCTCGCCCACAGCGACACCGCACGAGAACGAAGCGCAAGCCGCCGAAACACAAACGCGCTGTTGCTTCCCTCGGCGGCGTGACCTTGAGGCTGGCCGCGATGCAGCTTCCCGCCACCGCAACAGCACACCTCTTCCCCTACACACCAACACAAATTCTCACCCCCTCTGCCTGCTGGAATCCATCAACATGCCATGGCGCAGAACTCGCCTACATCTTTTCGCAAACCGACTCCGGAAGCGTCCAATTCTCAGCCCTCAACTACTCGAGCACCCTCGGCGCCGAGGACTCACATCTCACAACCCTAACGACCGAATTACCCTTTCTCAAAGACGAGCCCCCGACGACTGCCTTTGGGGCAGCACGAACAAGCGATGGAACCATAATAGTCTACTCGGGAGCCTGCGACGGCGACATAGGCTCCATATGGACCTACTCAACCTCATCAGGAGATCCTCGCAGCGGCACATGGACCAACAAGACAATCACCACTACCGCGAGCGCATCTTCCACCAGCAGTAGCAGCACCACAGACACAGCCTCCGGACCAGCCTTCCTAGGCGGAACAATTGCCTTTTCAACAAAGTTAGCCCCCTCGATGGACCAGCCTACCCTCTATACCTACGGGGGCATGTGCAGCCCTCCCGGACCCAACGCAACAGCCTGGCAGACCAGCGCCAACTACACCACCAAGATGATGAGTCTGGCGCCCCCCAACACGAGCAGCCAGCTCTCCGATGAAGACACGGTGTATTCACTCAGAGTCGCTTCCACGGGGGGCCCTCGTATCCCGATTGCAGGATTCACACTCACGCAATTACCTGTCTCTACGACGAATATCTCAGGCTCTGTCACGCAGCAGGCTGGGTATGTTCTCCTGGGGGGACACACCCAGGAGGCGTTTGTGAATATGAGCACCGCGGCGGTGTGGAATCTCCCCGAGGAGTCATGGTCGTATGTCAATGTGGGGGGGCCGGCGGATTTATCTTCTGCTGCGGAGATGATGGTTATGCGTGGAGATGATGACGGGCAGGTGAGAGGTAGAGCGGTTGTGCAGGTTGATAGCCGGTCGGGACATACGGCTGTGTTGGCGGAGGATGGGGCCTCGGTGGTTGTGTTGGGGGGGTGGGTGGGTGATGTTGATACGCCGGCGGAGCCGCAGCTTGTGGTGTTGCGGCTCAGTCAGACGTATTCGTCGTGGAGGTGGGAGGTTCCGCGGGCGCAGCCGGGTGGTGGGAGGGGTGTGTATGGTCATGGAGCGGCTATGTTGCCTGGGAATGTGATGATGGTGTATGGGGGATGGGAAACGTCTGCGTCGGGAGGGGAGATGAGGAAGGCCAAGAGGCAGGCGTTTGGGGCGGGTGGAGGGGCACTTCGCTTTTTTAATGTCACGTCGTCGTCGTGGTCGAACTCGTATACGAATCCCTTGTCAGGAGGCGCTGTGTCTGGCGGTGGTGGCGGTGGTGATGGTAAAGGGGTTCACGAGGCGCCCCCTAAAACCAGTGACAATGACGACTCCGAGCGAAAGAAGCGTCTAGAGCTGGGACTGGGACTGGGATTGGGACTCGCGCTGCTGCTCGGTGTTGTTGTTGCGTTTTGTCTATGGAGAGCACGACGCAAGAGACGCCGGGGGGCTCAGGACGAAGCCATCCAGTCCATGACACGGGATGCGCAGTACTCCATCAACAACGCGGACGAGATGATGGAGCGGGACGACATGTACCCCTGGCACCCAACGTCAGATCTATCACCTCTAGGATACGAAGCCCTCCGCGGCGCGAGAGCCTCTCTGGACGACAGCGGCCCGTACCGTCCAGCCGCCATTGCCCGCAAACCCGTCCCGCCACGAAACACAAGAGGCGGAGACGAAGAAGACGAATACGAAGGAGAAGGCCGAGCAGGCTACATGCCCGATGCGCGCCTCAACGCATCATACTCAACACCCGGCCGCATCCATCCCATCATGGAAGACGACGAGGAAGACCACCAAGATATCCAGGCACTCCATCGCGGACACCATCCAGGCGAACCCCTAACACCCACATCCGACGCCCAGTCCGATCCCTTCATCACACCCACCACAACTGCACCACCCGTCGTCTTCCCCCCAACAATCATCACCCCCGGAGGAACACGCCGAGGAGGCCCAGCCACCCCAAACAGAACCTCTGCTGGCCCACCCCCCGAAGAACACCGGTACTATGACCCCGACGTCCAAGAATGGGTCTCCGATGTCAACGCCGCAGATTCCCTCCTCGAACAATACAATTCCTCGCGCAAGAGCCGTGGGCCTCTATCTCCTACCCGTCGCGCCTCTGTCCGCTCCACCGCTCTCCGCGACGACGAATCAAGGAGCGGCTCCAATCTATCTGATGCGAATCGTAGTTCTGCGGATGAGAGTCTCCGTCGGTCGGCCTCTCATCGACGATCAGGTGTTCCCGGCGGCGGCGGCGGCGGCGCGGGCCTAGGTTTAGGGTTAGGTTTACTCATCGATCATCCCAAACCGAGTTCATCCTCTACGAGTAGCTATAATACCGCGCGGACTGGCTTTGCGACTCTGCAGGCTGAGGGACCGGCTTTGTTGCAGCCTCCAGGGGCGTCTCAGTCGCAGAGTGGACCTACTTCATCGCCTAATCCTAACGCATCACCACAAGGACAAGGGGGGCTGCTGAGTCGCCGGGTAGAGGAACAGGAACCGCTTCATCATGAGGAGGAAGCTCCTTCGTCGCCTTCGAAGAGTAAACCTCGTCGTAGTTGGCTCGGGTCTCTAAGTAGAGTGTTTTCTCAGTCTGGAGGGGGTAGCTCAAGACGTGTTGCGTCTGCGACCTCGGCCTCGGAACGGGACCGCGAGGCGGATCTATTTCGGGATACGGACTTTTTGGGGGGAGGAGGAGATTATGAGCCCCGAGGGGGGGAACTGCGCGGTGAGCTTCTTAGGAGGAAGCAGGGCCGGCAGGATTGGGATTGGGAGGGAGAAGGAGGGGGGTATGGGCAGATGCAGACACAGGCGCAGATGGCGGCACAACGGGATGTGAGTATCGCAGCGGGGATGGGGGCGGTTGGGGAGAGTGAGAATGACTGGGATACTGAGATTGAGAGAGCGGTGGAGAGGCGTCTTGTGCAGGTTATGTTTACGGTGCCGAAGGAGAAGCTGCGGGTTGTGAATGGGGGGGAAGAGGAAGATTTGGATGATGGGGAGGGGGGGCAGCAGCAGATTCGTGAACCTGAGCGTGAGACGCTGACGGATAGAGCGCAGGTGCAGGTTCAGAGGACGGATGTAGGGATTGCGGCTGCGCAGAGTGCCGAGCTGGTAGATCCTGAGGTAGAGAAGAGTGTGTTATCTTTGCCTGTGCAGGATGAGAAGGAGAAAAAGAACAAGGATGAGAAGGAGGAAAAAGAGAAAAGGGACGAGAATCAGGACGAGAATCAGAACAGGGAGAAGAGGGAAAACAAGGAGGAGAAGGAGGAGGAGGAGCGCGATGGGGACGACGAGTCGTCGCAGGGCCGGATAAGTCATTCGACGGACGATTGGGACAAGAGGTCCTCCGGGGCCATCTTTGTTGCTGAGGCGGTGCGGTTTGAAAGAGTGAGGGGGCGGGTGTTGAGGATGGTGGAGAGTATCGAGAAGGAGAAGGAGAAGGAGAAAGAGGGGAGTATCAAGTCTGGCAAGTCGGGGAGGTCTGGCAAGTCGGTCAAGTCTGGTAGAGGGAGGGATGGCTAGAAGATGTATCTCGAGGGAAGGAAGAGAGTGATGTGTGGACGTGTTTATGACTGGAATTGATTGGGCATGATGGAGTGGGAATTGGAGTTGAATTGATGAGGATTGAATTGCATTTCGACGGAGATTCATAGTTGCGTCTTTGCATTATCAAGGAGGCTTGCTGTTTTTATTATTTGCACATGAAACAAGTTACAATCTTGCTCGGGAGGGACATTTCAACTTCTTTTTAGAGAGCAGCTATAGTATGGGGAAAAATGTTGGCTTTTGCTTGGGTTTCACACTTCGAGTAGACTTGATACAAGGCGTTATTGTCAAGCAAGCTAATGCATTCGCCTTTTTGGCATATTCACGTCATGTTGAACAAAGCAAGCAGTTGGCTTATTTCAGGCTGTCACTACATATATATGCATCATCTTTCCATCGGGTCTGTCACTTCTCAGCATGAATGTCCCAAGCGCTACAATAAAAGTAGACATGCCGACATATCGCTGAGCAAGAAAGAGCCTCAGTAATCGTAAAGCATCAGCCTTCCACTCCTTGTCATGGACGCTCGTCCGCGCACAGTACAGAACTAGCTATTCCTCATGTAAGTACCATACCACTGGGTATCACCTGACACTGCGAGACAGGGTGATGAAGGAGGTTAGTCAGTCATCTTCTCAGCTTGTATGTGTGGTATTTGAACAACATAATGGCGATCTGAGGCCTCTCACTTGATATGTAGACACCTTGGCTATCCCGATTCGTGATTTGCGCCAAGGTGCCGTGGTCGGTACTCTGTGCCGCGCTGTTCTGTACCTCTGTCAATTCGTTCCGTTGTGTAAGTTGGCTATATCGTGTTTGTAGTATGTACCAATAGTCTCTGCCGTGCGACTGTGGAATCGTTTATGCTATGCCGCTCATCTATGGCTCATGCCGCGTGTACCAGGTGGCCGCTGAGTACGTGACCATAACATTCATCACATGCACCTTTTCCCATTTCCCATTCAGTAATACGTCTATATCTACGTCTATCGTTATCTCATAATCATGCATGTCTAACAGGTATAAACCGCAACAAGGCAAAACAAGAAAGAAAACTTCACCACCTCCCAAACACGCCAACCATTCCCATCCATCTTCAGCCATGCCAACGAACCACAAGACAAACCCTCGGACACCGATGCCGCGCTCTTAACAGACACATTGCTAAAATGACAACCAAGAATAAGCAAAAAGAATGGAAAGAAGAAAGTGAGAGATGAATGGATAAACAACAGAGCTTGCTTTCAAAAAAAAAAAAAAAAAAAAAAAAAAAAAAACACCTACTTCCCCAAACTTCCTGTAAAATGCCGATTCCAATCAATAACAGCCTCAATCCCCCTCCGGCCCGGAAAGTCAAAAATGACAATCCCCGACCGCACATCGCCTTTTAGGTTCTGCTCGAGCCACGCGCCCGTCTTGTCATTCATGCCTCGCGGATACGTCTCGTTCTTAGTCCCCGCAGCAGCCTCGATAGGCAGCACGCCAATCGAAGCCGAAAGATGCGCCAGGTACAAGTGCTTGTTATCCAGAGGATCCGCATTCGCCTTCTCAAGCGCCTCGTGGATAGCTTCCCATTTATACTCAAGATGCGATGCCGACGGGATGATAAATCTATCCTCGAGAATCATCTGAGGACCTTCCCATTCAAGGCCATACACTTCATTTTTGCCATGCGGACTCGTATCCTTCCAGTTTTGGAGAATAAAGACCTTGGAACGGAGCTGGCCAAGCGTGGGGATAGGCATAGCCGAGCCGTTGTAGAGAAAGAGGTGTTTCGCGGCGCCGGGTTGCGTGACCGGGTCGTGGAGGCGTGCGTAGTTGAAGGCATCTTGGAAGCTGCGCTTATTTCTGTGGCCGATAGGCCCGCCCTCGCGCTTGAGACGCATGATGATGGTCTCGGAGGGATTGGCGTCGAGGAAGGCGAAGAGGGCCAGGAGGACATCTTGGTAGGAGTAGCCGGTGGGTTCGCTGCCGTGGAAGATGTGTAGGTGGTCATCTTTGACGCGGGCGCGGATATCTACGTAGCGTAGGCCGGCGTTGAGTTGCGTAGTCAGGTTCCAGTTTTGGCATTGGAGATGGAACTTCTTGATGCTGTAAGTCATGGTGTCGTGGGTGCCGGGGATGCTGAGGCTGGTGATGTTGAGATCGTCGGGCAGGTGGCGCATCCATGACGGGTTGCGGGCCGCGTCGGCGTTGAAGCTGTAGTCGCTCTCGTAGCCCTTGTAGCAGACGCCGCTGACGAGGCAGGGCGCGAGGGATAGGAGCACGTAGAGGAGCATCATGATGCCTGCGCCCGTGAGCACGGTAAGGATGGCGAACTGGCGATGCGAGCGCGGAGTGTGGAGGTGACGATGGTGGCGTTGGAGAGGCAGACGAGGGTCTTGATGAGGAAGCAGCATGGTCACCATGTCTTTGATGGGGGAGGCCTGGATCTCTGCATCGTTCTGCTCAGTGCTCACCGACATCAAGGCGCGGCAACTGCGGCAGTCGCAGACATGGATTCGAAACCGCTAAATAAGTTAGCTGATCAACGACTCAGCCAACAACTCGAGGTCTGAGGAGCACGCGTTGTTGAGATTCCCCTCCCATTCGTGGCGTGGCTGAGCTTATCACCGTCGGTCATGTGCTTTGTGCACTAAACTCAGTCTAACGTCCACTCAGCCACGCTGCACCGTTGACACCCTTGGCAGCTGGAGAGCCGTCTCAGGTCTGACACCTGCCCGACACCTGGACACATAGAAAGTTATCAATTCTCCCTTATCACACAGGCTTCTTTTCGAAGGTGCTTTTTTGGGCAGTTTATACATATGTATGTATGTATGTATGTATTGACTAAACTTTATCATCTAGCGCTTCGTGTTCGCTTCTCAAGCCAATCGGTCACGCCGCACGCGTCCATCCCATCTTCCAGTCTGTGCCGGTCAGGGGTGCGCAGCAAATCGCACCGGATCGGCGGCATCGCTCGGACGAGGGACTTCAGGTTGCCTTGTCAAAGACTCAAAAGGCTTGTTTATTGAATTGTAGTGCCAGGGCCCAGGAGTCCAGGAGTCAACTGGGGAAAACACGCCGCTTATGTATTACGAATTACGGAGTAGATCAGAGCAAATTCCCCTCGCACCAGATGTTCAGCCATCGGCTGTTTTCGCACCGCGTCGGGCGTTGTCGATCGTTCTCGTCTTAATCCCGCATGACACGTGTGATGTTGGGACGAGTGAGGGAAGTCGCGTCAAACATGCATTCAGCGGAGAAGTCTAAGCTCTTAGCCTTTTCTTGTCTAGAATCCTGGATGCGAAACGCCCTCCGTCACCCGTGATTCCTTGTCCATGCGGGTCGAAGGTCGGAGAGCCAAGCCTCGGGCGTCGATTTTGGTACTTACATAAACTTGGACATGTCAAGTCAAAGGGCAATGATCTTCAATGAAAGCGCAGCCTGATGGTTCTGTGACGTGTCGATGATGGCAGGTTCTTGTATAATGGTTGGAAAACTTTTGGTCTTTTGTTGATCTGTTCTTTTCATGAGCTCTTCGCTGGTAGGGACATCCATGGAACCATCAAGATAGGTAGCGGTGCCTGAAAGACAAAAGGGGCCGGAGTCCGGACACCACTGAAGCCGTTCATCTTATTGAACTCAGTTGCACTTGGCCTCCTTTGCCAAAGGTGGCCAGAGGAATGGACCATTCCAATGATGGCAATGCTTGCAGCGATTCCAACGTGCTCCGTGGAAACGCCGAGGTGAAGCTGCTTGTCTTCTTCTGCTCTGTCTGTTCTCGGTGACGCCATCTTCCCCTTTATTAAACCGGGCCTTGGGCGGTTCTGCAGTGGATCTCCTGCGGGGCCGTTACTTGCCGTTGTCAAGCCAAGGCAGTGAATTATCAGGGTGTTTGCAGGATGCGCGACCGGACATTGTTGATTCGATACATACGGAGTACATAGTAATGCGTATAGAGTACACAGAGTATAGAGTATATACTCCGTACCTGGAGGCCCGAGGAGCATTCAGCCTCATGTTCTCAGTTCTGTGACACCAAATTAAATTGGGGACCCTGTTCCCGGTATCCCGGTTCCTGAATGGCTCAAGTCAGTCCACGTTCATGCACGTTCATGCATCTTCAGGTTGCGGCCGTTTGCCACGGAGAATCATGTTTGTTTTTTACTTTTTGCCTTGCGAAGTCCCGTGCCGTGATTCCCGATGCGAACGAACGTTGTATGATACAAGTTCACAACGTGTATTGTAAGGTAAGGTATGTATGTACTCCGCAGATGCGAACAGATTGCGACTTGCCCCTGATAATTAATTGCCCAATCCAGCAGTGGCATTCGCATCTGCCATCGAGGAGACGCGGCGTCGAATTGGGGATCCGCTTCTTGGCCGCTCTTGGCCGTGATGGAAAAGGAGCGAGGCCCGGGAACGCGGCTCTTCGATTCGCCGACGTTGGAGTCTTGGAATCTGAGAGGCTGAGCTGTTCGCTGTTCAAACTTCAGTGCACTGCTGGCTGTTGTTCGCGTCCAAAGTTGATAAGTTCGACGAGACTGACGAGACCGGGAAGTTGAATCATAAGTTATAATTTATAACCATCATAAACCATATCGTAGACTCGCAGCTCGCAGCGGGTAGAAGGCCCACATTTGCTGGTGTCAACAGTGAACACTGAACACCGGCGTGGACGTGTGAAGTTCGTCAGTGCTCCGTTTCACACCGTTTCACGCCACGCTCGTGTGCCAATCATGGCTCGTTGACTGACCCGATGGCCGCTCCGAACGGATTGATCGCATTCCCATTGAACCATTCCTGCCATTGGGTTCTCAACTTCTCAACTTCTCGTACGGAGTATATGTGTTGTAAATTGTAAATTGTAAATTTGTAATTGCAAGTTTTACGGAGTAACTTCCGCACAATCTCAGCCTGCAAAGTCCCAGATAGGTACATGTACATAGGTAGCCCGTGAAGTCAAGGGACCAGACCCCCCTCCCTTGACTCTTGAGTCTTGACTCTTGAGTCTTGAGTCCCTTCCAAGTTCCAGGTCTATCTCCCGCTGTAAGCTGCCCTACCGAGCCGCTGGCTACCCCTTGCAAGTTGCTGCTGTCAACGCTCTGCTCTGTTTGTTCGTCACCTCCATCTCCAAACCTCCTCCACCTCTGCTTCCACCTCATCTTGCATTTGCATCTTCTTCTTTGAATTGCCCATCTCAGTCAGCCCCGTCGCCCTCTGCTCTTGCCCTACCGCGGGGCTGCGTTTCTGTTCCTAACTTACTTCGTTCGCGACTTTTCAGCGTGGGGCGTCGAAAGCAGCATTCCCCAGTTCGGATTGTCGCGTCCTAGTTCCTTCTGTCTTGCGAGTCGTTATCCGCCCGCCGACTGTTTGCAGTGCACTCAGCATTCCAGTCCCCGTATCGTGTCTGAAGACTCTGGAGTCTGGACATTTCAACCTGAAGAACCTGCGCAGCTTACTCTCAACTCCAAGCCACGCCCTTGCCGCCCATCCACCAGCAACAGGTCTCCTTCCGAATCGTCCACGGCCTGAATAGTAAAACCAGCATCTCGGAAAAGCGTCCATTGTTGTGATACTCGGCTGCTCTCGAATCGCCCTTTTCAATCGCGAGACTCGCTTTTCAGTCTTCTCTCCTTGCTTCTCCTTCAGCCTTGGGATATCGGCTCGTCGTCGCTCTCTCCTTCGAACCTTGCTCAGCTACGTTTCATCGCCACTCATCTTCTCGACGTCGTCCAGCCCGAATTCTGCGGACCCCTTCTGCGATTTCGACGATAGTCTATAATATTAATTGCTCATCGATCAAGCGTCATTGCGTCCCGGTCATAACGCGCTGTTGGATTGGGAAATCGCATGTTGCAGCTCCTTGCGCTGTCGGTTCGGACGATCGCGCTCTCGAGCTTCGAATCGAATATTCAAGATAAGGTCATGGTTGGGTGAAGAAGGCTAGCGCTGCTATAGTATCTCGATCTCAGGTTCGCGGCCGGCCTTGTCATACATACATACGCATATCAGGAGAGGATCCCAAGGCTCCTTGTACTATGCGGTGAATTCTTTGCTATTGCTTCCTACCTTCGCTTATGAAGTTGGCTTTCACAAAGGTAAGATACACCCAACGAACAACCCTTTTTGCAGATCACGAGAGAATTTTAAAAGTCAAAGAACCTTGATTCGCCATGGACAGCTCAACAGCTGTGTTTACTTACGTTGACTGACACATACGTAGCTCCTATTCTCTCCCTCCTTCTCATTCATTTCATTGTCATGTCGTTACAGGCGATCATGGCCGCTCCAGGCATAGGCAGCATTCTATTAATGGCTGCTGCTTGGAGTGGCCTGACGGACGCAATTGACGTCGATATTTGTGCCAGCTTCAACACGGCGTCGATGGGAAGAAGTAAGATGAATACCCGGGCTCCATTCTTTGCATTCAGTGCCTCTAAAAACTGACTCGCATTCCTTCATCAAGACGTCAGCATCTTTCAGACCAATGGGCTCTGCCATGATTACTGTAATCCCAACAACTACGCTTACGCCATCACTCAATCCAACAGTTGTTGGTGCTCAAATTACACACCTGACAAGTCTACCCAGCTCAGCACAGGTAAATGCAACTTGGGCTGTCCGGGCTACCCCGACGAGAAGTGTGGCGGCCCTGGCGTGTTTGGGTATATTGTTCTTCTCGGTGGTCTGCCTTCTGGCACGAAAGGGGCAAGTATCGCTCCATCAATTACAGAAGTAAGTCTTGAAATCAATTCTCATACCTTATCAGACTTGCTTTTATCAGTCCATCTTTCACCCCGCTTGATTTTTCTAGCACTAGGCGTTTGCGCTTTTCTGTATTTATTTACTCCTGCTCTCCGCACTCCATACCTTCATTGCCCCGTTACCCTCGTCGTCTTCCATGGACTGGCGTCCCTGCATGACTATCATTTCGTCCCTGCCTTCTCACTAAGTTGATGACGTTGGCGACTGAGACCGGGCAGGATAAACCACTACCTACATCTACATCTACCTCTCCGTTACCGACGAGCAGCAGTAGTAGTAGCAGTAGTAGCAGTGACGGCAGCAGTACTTCCACTGTAGGCTCAATCTCAACCAGCTCCTCGACCTCTTCACTTGAACCCTCAAGAACCACTTTTGTGCCCACGGTACAATGTCCCCCCTTGCGGCACCTAGTGTTGAGATGTTTGCCCTGCTCTTTTTTTCATTCAAAAAACCCTTATCTATTTTTATGCGCCAAGATGGAACATGAAACGACTGGTTGCTGACGAAGTGATAGTCACCATCATCGTCAACCGAAGAAGAGACGACAACTCCAATGACTCCGACGACTCCGATGACTTCGACGACAATCATGCGCTCATCGAGTGTGGAGACCGTCGTCGTCGCAGACGGCACGGTCAAGACTGTGACTGTTGTTCCCAGCGAAACAGGCAGCCAATCGCCAAGCATTAACCAAGTGGCTACCGTGGAGGAAAGCGGGCTGAAGACTGGCGCCGTTGTTGGAATCGTCGTGGGCGTGGTTGGGGGCGTGCTGATTCTGGCAGCGGTGATGATTTTCTTTTACTTTCGACACAAGAAGCAACAACAGCAAAATGGCTATCAAGACGATCCCAGTATACGAGGCAGCTCGTCCGGCATGATGGGCAGCGGCCGCGCTGAGATGTCGAGAGCTCCGACCTCTCCTGGGTCCACTGGCAATCGGAGTAGTCTGCTGCCTGTCGATCCAAGGATGGATCCTTTCCAGCAGAGCTTGTACGTTCGGAGCGGCAGTCGGGAGAGTGTCGGTACATTGCGAGATGATCACGATTACTCTCGTAGGATTCAACAGCCCAAGGTCTTGCGGGCGACCAACCCGGACCCCGTTGTCAGCTAAGACGAGGGAAATATGAAAAAAAAAAGATTAAGTAAATAAATTAAAAAGGAAGGGACCTTTATCCTCGATATCCAACACCACTTCACTATTTTGGTTTCCCTCTTCCTTGGTACCCGGTTCATGAATCAAGAAATTTTCAGGCTTGATGCTTTCTTTTGGACAACTCATTAGACGGCAAACAATTCGGCGAAAGGACAAGGAGCCACTAGGCTTTCTCACAAGACATGCAAAAGATACATGCTGGAGAGAGGCGATAACAGCCACAACGAACGGCACACTTCTTTCATACTGGGACGGGACAAGGTGGACTTTTTTGCACATGCGTATATTCCTTCAAGATACCAGGCGGCGTTGGTATGTCATTAGTTTTCAATTCAAGGGCATTGAACACATGAGAGTTTTTCTTTTGGCTTGGCCTTGCATCGTTTCCGATCAATTGGGTGCTTTGCGTGGCATACTATGGTTGGGCAAGACTGGCGATGTGCATGTTGGCCCACACTGTTGTGGAAATCATGGTGAGCCCGTGTTTTCGTTTTCTCGGGACGCATCGATGATCGAGCAAGAGACGCTGAGTCCTGACACGGGAAAGCACTACCGTGCCACGTGGTTAAATGTCGGGGTTGGTCGTTTTCATGGCAAGAGATGGATGGTTCATATGGTGGGCGAAAGGCTGTCAGGTTCGCATAGCGGGAAAGGTGCATTGTTCGTCATCCTTTGTCCATTTCTGCAAACTCCAAAGTACACATCATGGGTGACGGTCCACGGAGCACTGTTCTTGTTAGAACGGGAGAGGTTACAGGGACATTGTTTCTTTACTGTGCTGAGGATGCTTTGATTAGACTCGGCTGTGCGTGTGGACATTGGAAGGCAATTGGATAAGCGCCCTCCCTTCCTGGCATCAAAGACACTCAACTTAACTCAACTCAACTCACTGCACGTGTGACGTGTGACGTGAGAATACTTATAGAGAATCGCAGCGCAGCCAGGCTTGGCTCAGCACAGCGTAGACGGTAGCAATGTTCATTGTTCTCCGTTCGGCGGGTACTTCATCTGCCGGGAGGCATTGGGCAAGACTAAGGCGAGATAATTATTAATGATTAATGGGTGTTTTGGCATGAAGTTTATGGTGCGTCGCTTGGTCTGCCCATGATTCTGTGCGGCATCGGTACGCGGCAGGCGGTTCCCGACGCTTTTCCACTTGCACATCTCGACTTTGACCTCTTGGCCATCCTGTCGTGCATCGAGTCGCGGCTTGGTATCAAAATGCGCCGATGCGGTCTCTGGGTATGACTATGCTGAATGTTCGGTTCTTCTGTGGACGGCCTTGACTGGGACTCGAGAGGTTACAAGAAGTTCAAAAGTTGAGATGCAATGACGAAGACGATTCAAGAATCAAGATTGTACGGGAGAAGGAACAGGGCCTTGGTACTGTATACAGTTCATGGTCATTGGTGCGTTACATAGGTACTAGAGTCCAGCGGGACATTGGGCACTTGTTGCTACATATAGGATGCTTTTCAGAAAAGGGGGTTGACTTTGTGTCGGATGACATCGTGACAGAGCGGGAGATTACCAGTGAACTACACGGGTAGTATAGTGCTATATATACAGTTTCTTGAATAGAATACCAGAGAAAAAGATATCATGAGATTCGTGATTCACTGATTATTGAACGGACTTTGTGTCGTCGTGTGCTGACTCCTGAGCCTGTATACAACAGTGAACACACACCCACTTTTAGTTAATTGGGCCCGCGCTTTTATAATAGTAGATAAAGAAGATTATGTAGTTCCTCGTTTCTCAGTCTGGACTGTGTATGTATACTGAATAGTCAGTGCTGTGCTGTTCATGAGGAAAAGTAGGCGGTTCGGGGTATGTTTCCTGATGGCTCACTGGTTACTGTGTGCCGTAATTTCCACATCTGAATATGTTATTTATTTTTCCACCATAGCGGCATATTGCCTACGCCTGATATGTCGCAGAGGAGAAGAAAGCATGGAACCATCTGAAGCCTGACCGTTGCGTCGTCGCGCGGAATGCTTCCAAGTTCTTCTGGTAGGCAGTGGTAGCTTGCGCTTGACCAACGAGATAGAATACGCGAAAACTGAAAAGGGGGTATGGTGACACAAGAAAGGTATGTACTCTGTTGCAATGCTGCGAAATTGGCGGGTGACTTTTGCTAAACATGATGATCATTGATGTGCGACCTGAGGGCACGTTTCTGTTATGGCAAGATGTACCTTGCTTAGGATATCGAAAGCATCAAGCAACTAGAGTGCCCTTTTACCAACGCATTGATCGCGTGTGAACAAAGACATCAGCAGTAAAGATTGATCCAGCACATACAAGCAGCTATTCTTCAACTCTACAGCTTGTTAATCTCGTGGGAGGGAATCCAAAAACAGAGAAAATGGGGTGTCATATGCGTTTTGAGCGCGCATTGTTTGGTGCTTCGGACGCACTTCAGAAAACCAATTGGATGGCCCTTTGCCAACATACCTATTGATGGCACCTGGGGAATAAGAACGGAACTCTCTTGCACGGTATGCAAATGCGGCGAAAGTTTTGCCACACATGAAGTTGCGCGGTTTGAGAACATGTTCCTTTTGTTTTGTCGTCTTGCAGACACAGCTTACTGATCATTGATAGAAGATACGCCCCTTTTGCCATGAGGATTGCACGACATAATGCAGGTTCACACGGTAAGGGTTGGTTCACAAAGTATCTATCCCCAACCAAGACTGAAGATTCAAGAGATAGTTGAACTAGTAGGACTCGGAAGGGATATGGCGCGTCGCTGGTTGGCGTCGAACGGGCTTGTCGCACCACGACGTCATTCAGGGGCAGATATCTCATCACGCGGCGCTTATAGGTACTATATGTACTGGTTGAGGCAATTTGCAAATACTCTTGGGTGTAACCTAAAAGGGCTCCCAACTATGTATGTTAGGTTGCATCCAGGAGTAATTCTCATCAAGTGATTAGGCCCATGTGACTCTGAAATACGGAGTACTGCGCGTTTTTTTCCAACAAGTGACAATTGGAAGTTGTCAAGACGGGCATCGTTCCAATTCGCACGAGACGAGAAGCAATGGAAAGTTACGAGCAAGAGAACAAAATTGCGATGACAGCTGCTTGTTACATACATACCTGTGGCATTGCTTCAAGTTGCTGCCCGCATAAAACGAGGAGAGCACCGGTGTGGGAGAAAAATGCGATATGTGACAATAGCCTAAACCCATCTGCCGCGTCCCGATCCCTCCCCCAACCCATGTTTCTCTCCGTCTACGGAGTATGTATGTATGATGTACATACATGCGGAGTAGTACCTACAACCATGAACAGCAATCCATTCAAAAGCTGGTTTTAGACGCGCGAAAAAAATCGCGAGATATCATGAGAGTGCCCGGTTGTACCATACGTTTGATTGGCTGCGCGGACTCAAGAATGGCAATGCAGGTTTTGCACTACATAGGTAGGTACCTATGTACTCCGTACATACCTACATACCTGATAAGTACATACTCCGTACTGATAGTCCCACGCAAATCTCGCCGCCTATAGTATCGCAGCATCGCTCCCTTGTGTCGGCTTCACGGCCAAAGAGGAAGCTTGGAAGGGAAAAAAAGAAACAAAGACAATACCTCTCGCCCGAACCGATCGCGACGCAAGAAGGGGAAAACGCACATCCGGATGGATCTCTGGCCCGTGCCGGTCCGATGAGCCCTCGTGATTGGCTTCGTGACCCGCTCTCGATGCCGACAACTTTCCCATGTTGACTGGATCGGCATCTCAGAATTCGTGCATCTTGCCTTGCATCATCTGCAGTCTATGTATGTACCGGAGTACATACATACATACCTACATACATACCTATCTGGGAGCTCTACGGAGTTGTCTTAACATATGTATGTACATACATATGTATCTTAGACTTATGTACATATGTAGTGGGCGAAGGAAGGGGGGTTTTCCGCTCCCGCCACAACCCGTTCCGCCCGGCCTCTGTGCTTCAGCCTCCAGCCTCTCCCTCCCCCTCTCAATCGATACCTTGGTTCTTGAGTAGTTTTCAAAAGGGCCGCACTCGAAAACCTTGCCTGTTTGTCTGACCATGGCTTGCTTTAGCAAGCCACTGGGAACAACGGTCTCGCCATGTCCGAGCATGATGCTGCCAACTTGGGGAAGTCATCTCTGCGTCGTCTATTACCCGCAAGGGGCCCTAGACGCGTGCAATCACTGGCCCAGAAGTTGCCGGTAGTATCTGGGGGGGTGGCGTCGGCGTCGGCGTCGGAGAGGCAGACAATCTCAGAGGCTTGCAGTGCCTGTCGTAAGCACAAGACCAAGGTCAGTGGCTTTCTACTTCTCTCTTCCTTCCTCCCCTTGGCTTATCTTGGTTAGTTTCTGTTTCTAGGACAGAAATGTTGAAAGAATCCATCCCCCTTTCCGTAACGGAAGATCGTCATGGAGGATTGCGTCTTGAGGTCTTTCAAATAACATGTAGTTGTGCCTCAGTGTCCCGGACAACGACCATCATGTAGTCGATGTCTTCGAAGAAAGCTTCAGTGTCACTACACGACCAATCCGGGAGAGACGAAGACCCAAGCTCTCAGACGCAACTACTTGGAGCTGAGGAACCAGGGCAATGCGCAACTTGAGTTGCTCGAGCTGATGAAGAACCTGCCGGAGCAGGATGCTTATGAAGTCTTGCAGAGAGTCAGAACAGGAGCAGATCCCGGCGGTATTCTGCAGCATGTCAAGGCTGGAGGTGTCCTCATCCAGATGGCCGTCCGTCCCGAGACGCGGCTGCGGTACGAGTTTCCTTACCGGCCTGAGATCCCCGCAGCTGATATCCCCAATAACCCGTACCTGAAGTCCATCATCTACGAGGCCGCGTCGCTGTACCCCACGACACAGGATGGGGAATATCCCAGGAGCAGCGGAAGTGAAAGTAGCTCTACTCCTGGCGCCAACAACGACTCCGTCAATTACCAGAGTATGTATCTGAAACCCTTCCATGCCGCTGAGATTGTCGATGCGCGGCTGGAAAACGTGAGGTGCTCGTTGTGGACAACAGTCTGCAGCGACGATGCCCTTATGCGGGATCTGCTCAGAGTGTTTTTCCTGTGCGAATACCACTATACCGCTGCCTTCCACAAAGACTACTTTCTGGAAGACCTCGTTGCGCGGCGGCGCGATTTCTGCTCGCCGCTCTTGGTCAATGCCGTTTTGGCATATGCCTGTGTAAGAGAAGAATCAGACGAACCTCCCCCGTCTCCCCTGTTTGAGATGGTCCGGACGTGCCATGACACACAAGACAAGACACGACATACACAAAGATACACACACACCACCAAAACTGAGGATTTCAACTGATATACTTTATCATAGGCTTGCTATCCTGCCTTCCCGCTCCGTGCCGAGTACTGGAACCCAAACACGATGCTGTATCGCTTCATGGCTGAGGCGAAGCGCATATGGGAACTGGAACATAGTTCTCCGCAAATCACGACCATTCAGGCTGGCATCATTTTCAACGTCATTTACAACCTCTGCGGCTTGGATGAAGTCGGGCAGCCTTATCGACTTCATGCCGTTGCGCTGGCCCGTCGGATGCGCCTGTTTATGCGGGTGGGTATTGCAGAGGCCGATAGTAGGCTGTGTTCTGGAAAAGCATTCACAGCATGGGCCTTGTACAACTGGGAGACGTAAGTGGGTGTTCTACCGGCTGTCCACGGTCACCGGAAAAGTCTCCTCTCCATGATTTATCCAGCATTTACCTAGTCGCTAATGAAGGGAAAACCCGTTTCGTTTCAGTCTCAACGCCTTTTCCTTCATGTTGGCACCGCTATTCGAGGAACCGCCGCAATGGCCTTTGCCGGACCCTTCGCACAGCGGGCCTAGCTGGTATGGCGAGATATGGCTCAAGTATCCGCTAGACTCGACCTTGTCGCCGTGCTCCTTTGCGCACGTCATCCGATCAAGATGCCGTTTTCGAGTCATCATGAACGACTTCTGCAAAGCAGCGTACTCGGAGAGGAAGGAGATGTCCCTGGAAAGGGCGGATCAGCTCCATGCGCGGCTGCGACATTGGTACGATACCCTGCCGGAGCCGCTGCAACCCAAGGCCATTGTCCTGCCGGGGCATTTGCAACTTCAGTAAGACTTTCAACATTTCTTTTTGTACTTTTCGGTGTGAAGAACCCATGACTAAAGCGGGGAGAATCATAGCATTTTTTACCATCTCCTTATCCTCATCATATACGAGCCGGTCCTCCATCAACAACAAATACATCAAAACGCACAGACGGCGCGGCAAATCATAGACGATTCACTCAAATACCTGCAGACGCTCATCAGGCTGTATTACCTCCGTCATAGCTTCGACGCCATGGACCTGTTCATCGCGACCCCCCTCATGCTCATTGCATCAGAATGCGTTGAACGAATACAGGAGTCCACCCCCCTGACCGAGCCAGAGCTAGAAGCGCTACGATCGATCCTCATCCTCGCAGCAAAGGGCCTCTACGCGCAGCGGCGCAATCATTACCTAGCCAAGGTGCTCTTCCGAGTCATCAGAGGCCGGATGCGTGAGTCAGAGCTGGCGCTGCTCAAGAAGGCGGTGCATGTAGATGACGATGAGATTGATGCAGAGTGTGACCTGGTGCAGGCTGTGAGGAGCCACTTGCCCGTGACTGTCACGAAGAAGAAGGAGAATGTAAATGCCCACATTCTGAAGAATCTGGTGGAGAATTACGTGGGTTTGGATATTGTGGGAGGGGAAGGCGTGCGGAGGAGGGGTGACATGGGGACATTGGGCGCTCTGACGCGACATCCGCACGGCTATAATTACAACGACGGGACGGGGATGGGGACGGGAAGGAATGGGGAGAATAACACTACAATGTGAACAATGCTACAGAGTATGAATGATGAATAATGTAAGCGCGAGTTGTCATTTATACCAGCGAGTTCTGCTCTCATCGTGGCTCAGTGGCACTGGGCAGCCAGGTTCCATTCCCCCATCATTTTGGAGCCGAAACGCCTCGAGTGTGCGCGAAATAATGTTGGGTCAAGTCTTGTTTGTACATACATATGACTTTGTATAGGAGTACGTTGTCAAATTCCTCGTGATAGGAGCGACTCGAGTTTATGTGGAGGGATGCCGGTTTGTGGGGGGCAGAAAAGGAGGGGGAAAAGGCCCATCAATGATCATCCATGAGTCCAGTCCATGTGGCATGACCCAAGGGTCCAAGGGAAATCCAGCAACCAAGATCTCAGGCACCGGTGGAACGGCCGATTCGGTACATAAATAGGTACGTAGCATTGCATCAACGTCACGTTAGGTCTGTATGCGAGAGCCGAAGCCAACGCAGTACTTCGCGAATGCTGTCATGTTGGTTCTCTTTTATCCGGGGACCGGAGTTGGATCCGTTGGTCTGATCTTGCGGTCTCAGTTGCTTTGAAACCTGACCGGACGGTCTTGGACATTTTGGTGACTGGTCGTTGAAGCGAACCCCCCCTTTCCCCTTCCGTTTGCAGAGTATGTATGTATATTGCTGTACGAGTTGTATAGAGTAGATTGGATTACTCACCCAGGAGACGTTATCTGTGAGGTACAAACATGTCCGGTATGATGCATTCCACTATCAGGAAAGCGGACTTGCGGAGGCGACGGCAAGTACCGACGTACATGGTACTGTTTTTTATGTATGATTTGGTGAGGAGACGATATGGCGGACATGTTACGACCCACGGGTTACGGGTAACGGCACCGATCGGTAATACTTAGATATTGGGTGGGAGATGCAACGCCGTGAATCAATGTACGGAGTCGAGTTGTCGAGAGAAGTCACAAGTCCCAAGGGCTGTTTGTCCGATGTCGTCTCGAGTAGACTGTCTTCGGAAAAGTGCTTGCCTGTCATCGGAGTCGTTTGTCTGTATAAGATAGTCTAATCGAGACGAGTCCAATAAAGCCTCGGCCTCGAGTCCTCGACCTACCTCAAAAAAGGGTTTGAACTTTGAAGAAACACAGAAAAGAAAAGAGAACGAACAAGTGCAAACTTGGAAAATAAACCGCAATACAAATCCTAGAAAGCCAGTTCATCGTCCGACGTCTGTGCACCTCCAAACTCCAGAGTTCAACATATCGCTCCCTCTTTTTCAGTCATCTCCCTCTGTACAGTTGCTTCCATGCACATCATTTTGGCACTGGGGATAGCTGCCCTCGCGATGGGTCTGCCGAGTCTACACGGGCATATCTACAGTGAGTTTTGTCCATTCTTCTTAAAAGTTAGCATGGAAAGATTGAGGCAGGAAGGCTGGGCCCCTGCGGGCCACTTTTGACACGGAGTTGAAATTGCTAAGTTCTAACGTTTGCTGCAGAATCGGAAAATCCTCATGGGCTAACTGAGCTTATTTTTGTGAAAGCAAACTGTACGTTGATCTTGTCTGTCTGTCTGCCTATCTTTGTGGTCGATGGTTTGTTGATTCGTTGTACACTCTTTTGGGACTTGCTATTATGGCGCATGTAGCTCTTGGTGTGTGGAACTATTACTGGATTACTTTCCTTGATCTTCCGACATCTAACAGGTAGTAACTTTGTGGCGCTTAGATAACGTTGACTCGGGGCATGAGCGGCACAAACAGCCTGCGTCACAAGATTCGACGACGAAAGAGGAGATTGATGCAGCAAGAGTTAGATGAGAGTACTCAGTATAGGCAGAGAGGATATGCAAGAGGGCGCACCGCCGCAAATTTCGGGAACGAGACCGCTAGGCTCTAGCAGTGTATTGTTACATTTTAGCAATTTCGCTAGCGGTGCGTTGTAGTCAATTAGGTTGCTGAATGTTTGTTTTGCTTCCATCATTTTGATTATAATTTGCTTCTTCCTGCTTTCCTTGGATAAGAATATGCCGCGATTCCGTGTGGTTGTTCATATAAAGACCGAGGTGCTGGAGGGGTAACAAAGGGGCGCTGCTGCGACGTGCGTAGACCGGCTCTAACGCGACTGCACGAGACCAAAGAAATACATTAATCGCGAAGATTAATGTATCTAAGAGCTCTCACGTCACACTTGTCATATATCGATGCACATATACAAGTTGGCATTTAGATTGACATTGGCCTGGAAGATCAAGCAAGGAGAGAGCCCACTCGCATTATTTGCCTCGTCCAGACTCCAAGTTCAACGGAACGCATGCACCACTCCTTTTGGCCAATTATTCTTACAACAGAAACGGTCCGCACAATGAGCACTATTTATTCCAATAGTCAATAAGATTGTATGTATCTTCTTGCATCGGTACAGCGTATAGGTACACAATACACATATTTAGATGTGCCCCGCATCCTATCAACCACTGCCATCCTCATGCCTAGCCCACGGCTTACTTCCGTCCGGACACCGCTTATACCGATCTGCAAGCGAGATCCAATGGTCCAGCGGACGATAGTAGCAGGCCGAGTGCTGTCGTGCAAACCGCCGAAGCGCATCCCAGTCTCGACACATACGAATGGCGCCCACGCCAGAGGGCACACCATCGGTCTTGTTCTCCTGCGCATGTAAATGGCCTGTGTATCGGGCCGTGTCCTCAGCCGTGCAGATGGTGTCTTCACGAAGCACAAGGAGACAGTGCGTGAGGTGCTCAAAGGGCCAGCTTTGCGGATCGTTGTTGCGGAACTGGCGGAGAGCGTCGCGAAGGACATACTTTTACGGCGGCACATGCCAAGGTTTGGTTAGTACGAAGAAACAAAAGAGCAAGGAGAGCATATGTTGGTGGGGGTAGAAGTTCAAGACGGAAGAAACGAAGACGCAGTAAGTCGATAAGCGTGGCGCTTACCACGCAGTGAAGAGAATGATACCCATGTAGCACGTAGATGCCCTTGGAGTGATCCCATGGCCAGTTCTGCGAACTTAGTATCTTGTTTTTCTTGGCATACTCATGATCGAGAGCCACAAAGCCGTCAAAATAGTCGTACTCGGGATCGTCCCATAAGGGGTCGTCGATGTCTCGTTCATCAAAGGGGATGGGCGTGGGCTGATTCCATTTTAGGTTGGCTGCACATGATGTCAAGTTGGCCCGGATTTCTTTCGTGCGTTGCTTGATTTGCATGGTAGGGACTCCAGTTTGCATGATTCGGCCGATTCTCTTACCAATGCTGGGTACTAGTGAATGGCTTGAGGACATGCGCAGTCGAGTAGCCAGCCAGCCATTCATGATGATCGAGATGCACAGGAGGACTGATAGCGTATATATGACTCTCTGCCGTGCTTGGCCCGAGGATGAGGGCGGGCATGTACAAGAGCGGTCTTGGTAGTCTGGGAGGTCATGACTCGTTTGCTGCAGTGGCTGATAGGGTTGTGGTGGCATTGATTTGCTCCTTTGGGCTTATGCCTTCTCACGGTAGGTACAGAGACGGCTGGTGACAATGTCGGAAGTAGGTATCGAACTTGGTTTTATTTGGACGGCATCACTTCCGTTTGTGAACCGCAGACGGCGGTCTGAGTTATAACTGATGGCGAATCTGGAACGCTTGCCGTGATATGCCTTTCCCCGTGTGACATGCGGAGGCAATGTTTGCAAAACACTTGGGCATGCGGACAAACATGGTCCGCGAGGGGAAATTCATTGCGCAAACGTTTTCCTTCATGCTCGAGGTCTCGTCTCATGGCTGCTTCGCTCGATAAGGATGGGCTGAGTGAAAGGATCAATCGAGGAGCTCCTTTCCTCCGAGTATTGCCATGGCTGGTAGTCACATGGCCGGTTCTGAGTCCTCTACCCGAGAGTTCCACGCAAGATGGTCGTATTGTTGCCGAAAGGGACACATATGGCGACCGACAAGTGAATGGCCCAATGGACTTTTGGCCGACGTCGCCGAGGAAGAGCCAATCGGAAAGGACCGTCAAAGGAGGGGGGCGGCCCCCGACCAATGAAGGAACAACGGGGCATATATCAAGTTCGGTAGCATCCGGAAAATGTTGCCAGCAATGTTTTCATTTCACCACAACAACGCCGCACAGTTCATACAGAGTATACTCCGTATAGGGCCCAAACTCAACAGCGTTTCAAGAGCGCTTGGAGTACACAGGAAAACAATGGCATTCATCTCGGCATAATAATGAGGCCGCTAACAGCATGCAGCCTAAGAAAGGCACTCGAATGTTACGCCAACCCCGCAGAAGGGAGCCCCTATGGCCATATCCTTTCTTCTACTATTGCCTTTTGTTTCATCCCCCGCCTTCATTCCTGTCTGCTGGAAGAAATACACGGAAAATATGTAATTCAGACAAGCGAGCCCAAGGGCCATGTCTTGTTCTGAATGAATGGCGAGGCAAATGCGCAAAAAAACAAAAAAAAAAAAAAAACAATACAGCCTAGTGCATGGACCATGGTAAAAGGCTCATGCATCATCATGCATGCATATGCCAGGAGAACTTTTCGATGGCCCTAAATGCGACGCTTGTTCCTGATAAAATAGAACAATCGCTTGCTCAAGTCCTACGGAGTCGATATCCGGCAAAACATAATACGAAAGGGTGAGGACGGGGAACTTGGAAGGATGCGGAGAATAAGGCGGAGAAAGAGGAGGAGAAATAAGGACCTGTTTAAACTGCTCTTCTATGTAAACCGGCTCATCAATCTTCTCCCCGTTGCGCTTCATGAATAGAGAGAAGGAAAGGGAAGAAGAAGAAGAAGAGGAAGAAAGGGAAAAAAAGCTCATCTCAAGTCAGCATGCCGGATCGCACGGTGACGGCAGAGTCCCTCGTGGCCGTAAGCGCCGTGCCGCTGGGCCTCGTGATCGTGGCCGTTGCACTGCGCTTTTATGCGAGACGTCATCAGAAAGCGAGCCTGTTGGCCGACGATTGGCTTATGCTTCCTGCCTTGGTGAGTTCAAGGCCTACAGGCTATTCTCCCCTTGAGTCTTTCTGAGTCCTGAGTCCTGGGTCTACTGTCTGAGTCCTTGAGAGCGAAATCAGGAAGAAGATTGAGAAAAAAAAGAACTAGCTGACGAATTATGACGGGTAGATATCCTTTATCGGCGCCTGTTCGTGCGTTTTCTACGGTACTTACATACGCTACTGAGCTACTCCATCGCGATCAATTTCACGGTGGTGACCACAAATTGCTGGAAGCTGACCATCGCAAACTCATATGTCTAGCGGTGCACCTCCAGGCAGTCGGGTATTCGACATTTGAGATAACCAAAGAACAGCGACAAGCAACCCTGGAACGGTCCGGAAAGGTGATGCTCTCTTTTATTTACAAATTACGTCCTTGAGGCTCGAATCAGACTTCCTACTTCTCCATGTTCACATCATCTGCTCGTCGAATACTAGTTGCACCGCCAGCGTCACGACTCACTACTAACACGCTCTCGTCAACTCGCCATGTACAGACCCAAATCTCCCTTAGCCTCGTCTCGATCATCTGCCTCGGCTGCATAAAAACAAGTGCCCTCTTTTTCTACAAGCGCATCTTTTGTGTCGCCGGCCGCAAAGCCGTTCTCAATGTCATCATCGTCGTCTTACTCGTCATCATCGCCTGCTGGGTGGTGATATTTGAGTTTCTTCTGGCCTTTCAGTGCGGCACACATTTCTCTGCGCCGTGGGATGGTACTCAGCTCAAGTACTGCACCAGGTCGTACCCTACTTTGCAGGCGCAAGCCACTTCCAATTTGGTGCTCGATCTGATAGTCTTGGTGCTGCCTGTGTATCCAGTGATACAGTTGCAAGCGACGCGAAGCAAAAAGGTGGCCATAGTGGGAATATTTCTGCTGGCTTGCCTGTGAGTAAATGGCCCCTAGATCCTTCTTTTGTTGTGCAATTTCTCGTTCTGCTAGATAGTAGAATTCAGGTGCTGACCATTCGGAATGTTGCGGATGCTAGAGGTGTTTGCGCCGCGCTCGCAAGACTGGTCGTCATAATAAAAGTAGTCACTGGTATGGTGTTGCACTGTTGGTCTTGTTAATGGTCGTGTTTTTCACTGACTCACAATTCATCACAATCGTTCTTCCTCACAGTCGGTCAGTCAGCAATTCACAGGATCGACCCTGAAAGTAAGTTATAAACCTTTGGAAAGATCTTCCAGGTCTCTGACACGGAAAACAGAGTACTTGTCCAGAGTTGTCTTCTACATGATTCTGGAAATGGGTGTCGGACTTGTCGCTGTCAATTTGCCCTCCATCTGGATGGTGTTTGCGTCAGTAGCACCAGATGCTCTCCTCCGAAGTATTTGCAGCGTCGTGTCCATTGCATCCTTCCGCTCCGGTCGCTCAAGGTCGTCTCGCGAACGCCACGACCCAGAGCCACTCGGGTCAAGTGCATCGTCTTCATCTGTTCTGCCGTTGTCGTCGACTGGCATGAAGTCTGTTGTAGGAGCGCCATACGAACTGAAACCTCAGAGCCCTGTTACAGACGAATTCGAGCCCATTCCACTGGCGGGAGATTATTCCACCCGTCTGGCGGAGGCGCAATACTCGATATGCAAAGAAACAGGATCAAGTGTCAACTCTGCGAATGGAGGTCAGTGGAGACCACCTTGAACTCCTGGATTTCTACTCAATGCCATCTATAAATGCCAACTGGCCAACCTAGGGTGCTAACTTCAGTTCTGGGAGATCTACAGGCAGAGCTGTGAAACGCTGTGAAGACTCCATGATTGGTCTCAGAAGCAAAGACATACGCACCGAACAGTTGGGGAAACCCGATACATATCAATAGACAAGAGACTGGGACAGGGTACTTACTACCCACCTATTTTTGGCTCGCTTTAGCATTTACTGCGATAGCGAGTGAAGTAAAGTCTGAACCACCTGGCACCAGTGACAGCATAGCGGTGTATAGAGTAATTTTACAACCTTTCTTCATCCTTGATTGCCAGCCTGAGGCATCTTCAATCTTATCCCCGTGCTCCCTCCTCAGCATTGAATGAGGAAGGAAGTGAAGATGCACATGGACCGGGATTGGCGCATCATGAGAAGTGCTATTTCCGACCCCCGCGACTAAAAAAAACGGGCCGACGGCACGACAAACCTAATTGGTGCTATCTTCGGCAAGACCCTTTGCTGGCCCGTTCGCCTTCATAAATCTACGATGTTGGGGTTAGCTCACGAATTCTTTGTTCGCCAAGCTATCTCTTTCCGTAGTCATTGGCGAAAATTCAGCTCTGGGCACAATTGCGCAAGGTGAGCATGACCTTGATGGATGTTGCGTGACGTTAACATGATGCCGGGATGCTGAGCAGTGAGCATCCGTCTTACATACGGAGTACAAGACCTTGCAATGTGCCGATAGCCACAGGGGGCCATTGTCCTTGCCTGAGACGCTTGCCTGAGACATGAAAATACCTACCGAGACAGGCTTGGCAATACTGGATTTTCCCAATTGTACGTAGTAATACGGAGTAGAGTATGGAATATTCCTCGTAATTTGCCGGTACATATTCGCCAAGAAGAAAAGAAGAAAAAGAAAAGAAAAGGAAAATGAAAGAAGAAACCAGGAACACAACAAAACCTGTTGTAATATTACTTCGTACAGGCCATTGTACATACATGTTAACCAGGTTGCTGGATGTCTCTCCCTCTGGGCTCATCTCGGCTGATGACTAGTGGTCCGTGGAGTTGTGTCACCCCACTGCCGGCGCCCGCAACGTTTGTCCCACAGCTTTCTCTCAAGTTCTAACACTCAACACCCGGTGCGAAGGACATGTCTGATCAGTGATGATGCACCAATATTCGGGCTCAATCGATGGCCACGCACCATCTTCACATTTTGGAACCTCCTCCTACGACCCTTTGTGTGCTCTTTCCATCAGGATGGCACACCAGAACACGCGTAGCCCAGGACGTTGCATTGACCTCGGAGTCGCCGCGTGGTGGCTATTCGGCTGACACGCTACCCGACGGGCTGTGCATGCAGCTCGTGAACCGTACGAGCAGCATCTCTGTGTAACACGCGGTGTTGTTACATTGACCAAGTGTCGAGATGAAGCACGAGGAGGCCTGATAAAGATCCAGGGCAAAGATTGGTCACGAATGCATCATCAAGATGACGTGCACAATCTCAGTCCGATCTCCCGTATCCATGCTCCAAACAGTGAGATTTTTAGGCTCGGGGAGAAAAGCGATCATCTGGCATGGAAGGCCGATCGTTGCGACAATATTCTTTCGATGGATCTGAAGTTGCTTTCTGCTAATTTAGTTCATTTGTTTTTTTTAATTCCCTTGCTTGATGGGTTTTTTTCGCCCCCTGATGCATTTTCATGCACTTCATATTTCCCTCTCTGCCTATCGGCTTCTACGTGATAACGACAAAACATAACAATGGCGTGGAGCGATCAGTTCAATGGATTATGGGTGGCCAAAGCCCTGGTAATGGTATCATGTATACAGTGCAGACACGACTACGCAATACGTCTGAGAATCACCAAAATCCAAACGACGATAGAAACATACTACATACGTACATATGTAACTCATTACCAAATCGAAGCCGCTACCCCTGTGAAATGATGCAATAATGCGCACCGCACCGCAGCAGGAGGTCTTTTTTCCGATTCGATGAGAGGTCCCTGGTCGTCCCTGCTTGTAGCCAAGAGGAAGTGTGCCGAGTGTGATTGGACGCTCTGAGCTCAATTACCAGACGGGCCTAAATACGCATGTGATGTGTGCTATAATCTATTGAAGCATGCTTTGCATTTGCCTTTCGCCGTACATGATCTCGCTTCTTTCGTAGACAGCCTACAGGTGCTCAGGAGTCAGCGCGTCCGTCGGACGACAACTTACACGTCAAGCTGCAGAATCTCGCCTCGCATATTTTCGGGACCACCCTCTGCGGGGAGCTTTCCATTCAACCCGTGGTTCTTTCATTGACGTCGCTGACAAGGGAACGAGCATCGCAAGCCTCAAGGACGGGGCGGGCGCGCCTCGCCTTAGGTCGCCTATGCTTATTTAGCTGCGTCTGCACAGCATCCTGATACGGCGAGAAGTCTGGTTGATCATTCAGGCAGAAACTATCACCCGGTCGGTATGCAGGGCTCTGGAGTCTCCAGTGCCATTCACTCTGACGCGTACATGATATCGATGGCTGTCTGATGGCCGGTCACCCGGTGCGCGAAGCGAAACTTGCGATCAAGGCCACGATCACCTTGGCTCACATGGCGGACAAAAAAAGATGAACCCAGCACATGTCGCGATTCGCTGGAGCTGCCTCAATCGGACATTCTTGATGCCGAGCGGTTCACGTACTAGATCCGGCCCCGGAATATGCCTCGTGTTGGATTGGGATACATGCATATGTTGTTTTCCTCAGTGTCCTTGCATAGAAGGCACAATATCGTCTAAACACGATACACAAAGGGAAAGGGGAAAACCCACGACGGTCGACGGTCGACGGTCGACAAGTGGGGGTCGGGCTAATTGTCCCCGGAGCATCATAGTCCGACCTGTCGTTTTCATGGATATGGAGTGAGAGGTAAAGACGACCCAGCCATTCTCTCGAATTCCGACTAGTATGACATCCTATTGTTGGGCATCAGTCGAATTCAAAGCTGATTATAGGAAATACGATTGAGACAGGCGAGGCGCTTTGTCGTCTTAATTATCGTGAAGGTCGGGGATTAAACACCTGATCGAAAGAAGCGCCCAGCTGCTTGTCGTCTGATAGTTGAGTTCGTCCCCAGCTGACCAGGACCCAGATTAGTCGTCGGCTGGTTGGTTCGCAGCCATCCCCTGAGGAACTGCCTTGTATTCATGACTCCACGAATAGGCTCCATCCGGCGTCCCGAGATCTAGCCTGCAGTCAGCATTGGAGAAAGCAACCGGCGTTTTTACCTAGTACATAGAAGGTGACAGGTCTGAGATGTTCTGGCAGTGGTGAATGCTCCGTAGGTTACAGGTAGGATTGTGCCTGTACCTTATCGTCATAAGGGTGGAACCGAGAGCTTTATTTACCATGCAGGAGATGGCCATGCCTTCGAGATGAGATGAGCAGTCATCTGCTTGACATCTTGAACGGTTCGTTGGAAGAAGGAGCTTGCCGTGTTGCATCCGGCTCGTTACATTCGGCAGGCTTCCCGGCGGATACCCTGCGAGCCATTGTTGCAAGGGCAGGTTGGGCACATTGTATCATCCATGGTGCCATACATCGTCGAGGTCTGAAGAAGTCGGTCGACGGTTCAACGAGCATAAAAGCGATGGGAACAATTTTTTTTTTTTTTGGTTTTTGGAATAGACTGATAAAGTGGGCAGAAGAAAGCCATTTTAAATCGAAAATAGATCTAGAGCCTAGTCATGGCCGCTCTTACATAGATAGGTAGATAGAAGCCTGGCGCGTGAGACAAAATTGGTGTGCGTGTCAGACGGTGCGCCTCTCTCTGGAGTCTGCACTGTGCAAAACAGGAACGGTGCGGGCCTTTGTGCCAGAGCTGCAGAGCAACTTGGCCGCTCCGTATTCACTCCTTCGTTAATTAAACCTCTGTGTCCATGCGGGTCGTTGCGTTTTCATTATAGGTAGCTTCACAAGTGAAGGCTGAAGTTTTTCATTCAGCAAAGAATTGATTATAGGACAGAACAGTAATCAAGAGAGGAGGTTGCCTTTTCGCGTCACCAAGAATTCAGAAAGGACCGGTCCGCGGCGCGTGCTTGGTGCACCGGAATCTGTTACGGAAAGCGGCCACCGATGCCTCCGCGGAGCAACGCCATGCCGCGTGCGAAAGGTATTGGCAATGTCACAATGTGAGCTCCAAGACATGGCCTGAAAGAAATGACGAGTCATTCTTTCGGATCTTAAGGTCCAGTAGCACGTTCATTTTTCGTACACGCACTTCTACAACCATAACTTTTGTTCTCAAACAATTGTAAAGCTTAGGGCCAAAGATTTGTATCTGCTTTCCCTAAGAATCTTAGCATTTTTCTGGTGCGTCGAAGTATCGCAGCTTCTAGAGAGCCACTTTAAGCCCTTCATACATCTAGGATATGCGTATGGTTTTGGGAATCTGGCTCGCTTCAAGCGGCAACTGTGATGCGAGCGAGTGGGAACGACTGGAGGCTCTGAACCCGTATTCGAGATTTGGCCGTGGGCGCTGCAGATCTATCATGTATGTTGTATGGTGTACTTTATGCTATCCGTCGTCATCTAGAGACTCGAACGCTGCGTCACTGCGTGTGATGCAACCGCCAGCAACACCAAATCCAATATGCAGCCACATGCAGCCCTCACATGCGCGCCGCGTTGGGCTTGCAACTCAGCTCTCAATGCTCATTGCCGACTAAATCGTCCTGAGCCCGGATATCATCGCTCGCGAGCGCAACGAGTTCAGCTATTCTAGATGGGAAACTTGCTTCCGTGGCGCAAAGGGCTCCCCGAGTCCGCCATCTCCTGGGTCCACGAAAGGCGGAGATTGGAAATGTCAAATGATGGAGGAAAGTTCAATGCCAGCAGTGAAAGATCTGACAGCTTTCGGCTCTGCCCTTGCTGCAAGTTCAAGAAGGGGTGCTTACCAACAAGCTACATACATACCTCCGGCAGAAAAGCTGGGCTGGACGCGCGAGCTCCCCACCCTCCTTGGTGTGCCGCTTCAAGTGAGACGGAGATTCAAAATGCAACCCTCTGTTGACAGGACGAAAGAATTGCACATGTCATCTAGTTTTCCCGCTCACGTTGCTGTTTCTATCACGCTCTCTGTAGTATAGCCAATCGGCTTCCTGTTTTCCTGTCATTTTACCTTACTTTGGAATTCTTGATTCTTGAAGCGACGCCACCGCCCGCCGATCTTGTAGAAAAGACAACTTAAGAATGAGAGAAAGAAAAGAAGAGACAAGACAAGAAGATATTACAAGGATCTTCTACTCCCGGCTCTCTTCTTTCTTCCCCTTGCATTATTATCCTTTTCTTTTTTTCCTATTAAGCAGTTCACTCCCTCGATACGTCCGAGAACGGGAATATGCCAGAGCAATCTGGTGAAGATCTTCGTGAAAGACGGCGTCGCCAGAACCGTGAATCTCAGCAGCGTTGGAGTACGAACCTTAACCTTGACAAGCACAAATAATAACAATGAAAAACCGTTGCAGGGATCAATGATCATAACACAACACATCAACATCCATCTATTTATAATAAAACATGTGCTAATACCCGGTCTTGATTGTGTACAACAATCCGAATTTAGGAAGACGTCACAAGAAATCGCATTCGAATCAGTCGAGACCGTCCATCTGTGCCGGAGACGAAGTCAGTAGCACAGCATCATTATTATCGCCGCTATCCTCGATGCAGTCCGGTTTCATCACAGAGCCCCGTGGGATAGGCGACAGAGTTGACTACAGGACGAGCTGGATACATAAACAATCTCCAGCGGCAACCCACGCAAGCGAGAGTCTACCCCTGGAACCATGGCACATGGGTTTCACACCGACCGGCGGCCCGCAGTCGAATTGTGTCGGTGCATCGCACAGTCAGAGCGAGGCGCTCACAAACAGATCAATTGAGACGTACAACAACGGCCATTCCTACATCCAACATGATGCCAGTGGTGGCTATTCGACATCTTCGGGCGCCTTTTCAAGTCTTGAGCTAGGCATGATCAAGGGAAACGGGGACGAGCATCGCGACCTTCCACGGAGCCTGTCGGAGACGATTCATACGCCGGGCGGAGACCACCACCCTATTAATGTTCAGGTGAGGATCGAAGGAAAAAAACTAGGGCCGAATTCAAGAGAAAGTATTCTTCAGGAATCTTGAAAAGCTAAGAAAGACGTCCAGGATAATGATGCCCATCGGTTTCCCCCAATGATCACAGCGGAACCGGAATCTCTCGCCAAGGAGACAGCATCTCCAGCGGAGAATGCCATCAACGAAGTCCAAGAGCTGTACAGCATCGGGGTCAAGGCTGGGTTTCTTCAACGAGATGACAAGGTTCAGGAGTACTTGGCGGTCATGAAGCGCATCTATCATCGAGCGCCGTATCTGAGAGACGGGGAATGCCAGGGGTGTTGCTGTTACTCGGAATAGGTAGCGCCAACTAATTAGTAGAGAAGGAAGTCGTAGCTACGGCCATGGAGAAACGAAGATGAGTGTACATTTATTGGGACTCGGGAGTAACTGTGTTCTTGCTTTTCTTTTAGGAATCTTGAGGATTGTGGGCGGAAGTGTGCAGCCTAGAAGTTGGAATCGTCCACGTGTTGCATCAATTGATGGTCTGGCCGTTGACGAGCCGTTGCGATGATTCGCATTCAGCAGTGCTCGTAGCGATTCTCGTGTAGAAACACAAAGACTTCTTGAAAATATCCCAGAGTCCTCTTGCAAAGTATCTCGGCATGAGACCAAAGGTGCACGCGCAAGAAGTTGGCAATGGGCGGGCATGACAAGACGGGCTTTCATTGTAGGTATGTAACCTCGCAAGTGGAAAGCAACTTTGGCTCCAAAAAGTCCAAGTGCACCAGGTTGCAGCCGTTACAACTTCCAGGTGTGATTTTACAGCCGTCCACTGGACCCGGCACTAGAGCAGATTCAGACAACCGGCAGTCGACGCCCGTTGGGGACACGGACCATGTGGCTTGTTGCGAAGGCTTTCCCCGCAATCGGCAGTTTCAGACAACGTGGCGAAGCAGATCCCTCTCATCACTCAACAACAAACAACGTGCCGTCCATGGTGTTGGTGCCGTCCATGGTGTTGGTGCCGTCCATGGTGTTGGTGCCGTCCATGGTGTTGGTGCCGTCCATGGTGTTGGTCGTCTCTTCCGTCTCACCGGAAACACATCATGCGCGCTGAAAAAAAAAAAAAAACAATCTTGTGCCGTTTCTCTCAGCTTCACCCGTTGCCAGACTCCACGTGGGCTGTTCGTGAGCCGGGCCGCCATACCTCCTTCTGAGAAGTGAGGCTGAATGCTGAATGAGCTGGCAACCTGTACGAGGCAACCACATTCGCAGACATCGAGCTCGGCAAGATGAGACAGACACACGGGAGACGAACACAGGGCTCGTGAGATTGAATCATATGCTGCGAAGCTTACCCATTCCGACGGGCAGACCAAGGAGAAGAGACACAGCGCAGCGATATTTGACGCACTTCATCGCACTTTGTGTCACTTTTCATCGCAGGAGCAACACTCTTTGTGCTCGATCGAGTTTTGATGTCAGAATTCCGCCACATCTTTCTCCGTACGCCCGTACGAAAGTGGTACAAACGAAATGTGCCAGATGAAATCACACGTCTCGAACGATGAATCCACTTGCAGTCAAACGAGTGTATGATTCAGCAATCTAAGCAAGCTCTATAGGCATGAAGTGTCTAGCTTTAAGAAAATGTCTGTCTAATCTTTTCTTTGCATCCACCCTCTTCTTTCTATCGTGTTTCGAAGAAGACTCTAAAAATGGTGAGCATGAACGTCAAGGAAAGAAACTGTCGACGAAGACGAAGGCTGAAGCTGCCCTGCACTGTACAGAACGAAGCACTGGAACCGCCCACAAGCAAAGCAAAAAGACAACCCGGAGGCGTGTGTAGCGAGTGCAGTACAACCCGATGGCCCTCCTTGTTCTGATTTCCGTGTCACATCACTCGTAGATGTAGCACAACCCATTCTTGGTAGGGCTCATACGCTGCCCGACGAGAATAGATGGCTCAAACTCAAATGACATGACGTCCTCGAGTGTCACGTTTCTGGTAGGGGGTACTAGAAAATGGATGAGCATCAGCGTCTTGCAATTTGCGAGGCCTTCCGACATTGAATTCATGGGTGAGTGAAACAACAATGGCCAGTCTTGGTAAATGAACACATATGTGCACGTGTTTACAATAGAAACTTACTGTTGCTCATAGTAAGCGTCCCGTCGAGCGCGTTCTCTCTTTTCGAAAAATCGAGCGCCTGCCAGATGGACCAGATGCGATCTATCTGGGCATGGTGAAAGTAGAACAGAGGATCGCCGGGGGAAGAATAAAAATCGTTGTCGTAGCCAGAGATGAAGAGGTGGCCGGCGAGATGCGGGCCCCTGTAAAAGTAAGGGTGGAAGGTGTGGATGTCTGGCCAACAAGTAAGTCATTGAGAAAATGCATCACAAACTCGCTCGCCTCCCGTCTCTCTTCTCCCTTCTTTTGCTTAACAACGGCACGATATAAGGACAAGGAGGGGGGAATTACCCGTCATGTTTGTCAGCATGTTGTTGACAATTTCGTAGGTGTTCTTCTCCAGCAGCAACGTGTTGTTGAAGTCACGAATCATACGACGCGGGTTATATCCCAGGCCATCGGGTCGGGGATTTGGTCTGACTGGCCACCCATTGCGGACAATCATGGGGATGACCGGCCCCAGATGCAACGTCCAGTGGACAAAGGGACCGCGCTTGACATAGCCACCTCCCGTGCCGGGAGGACAATTCAGTGTGGGAGGATTCGGCACGGGAACTGGCAAGGGCTGCACGGTGCCGTTACGGCCGGGTATGTACCGCCCATTACTACCCATTGAAGTTTCGGAGCCGTCGTACAGGGGGTTCGCGTGTACGGGTCGATGGACATACTTTGACCAGTCCCAGTAGGGCTGGTAGCCCGTGTAGCCGCATTCAGCTCGGAGCGCCGTCTCGTAGAGATGGACAAAGTGGCGATGCCAGGGAAGGAAGAAGCCCGTGCCGTGGATCTTGGCTGCCAGCCGTATATGCGCGGCTTCGAAATCGTCATAGCGAGATCGCGCACCGGGCGCCAATTTGGGGTCGATCTTGGACGGCAGTTCGTGAAGGCACTTGACGGCATCGATGTATTCCCGGCGGGATTGGTGGCTCAGATTACCCCTTTGGCAGGGTGAAACCCAAAGAAAGTCATTCATCAGTACCAGACGCTGTCAAAGTATTTGCAAGGACCCTGCCCCATCGCCTATCGCCCTTCGCCCACGGGCCACTATCCTCCTCACATCCCCTCCTCCGATGCGATTGCGACTCTCTACTGCTTCTCTGTGCAAAATTTTGCACACATCATACAGGCAAAATGCTCCCCATAGTCCAAAGCAAGCCAAGAAGAAGAAGGAGTACGTACCATTCTTTTCGGACAACTACATTGTCCGGCGTGCAGGATGAACCATATCCGGAAAGCTCAAGACCCTTGATGGTGTTGGCCTGGTACTCTTTGACCAGCTTTGCCATTAGTTTCTCGTCTGGATCCGCCAATGCAATTGCTGAGAATGCAATGGCAAGCAAGACCACATATTTCAAGACCCGAAACATTGTATCTCCGTTTCTTCAATATGCGATTAGCGCGTTTCTTTCTTCGATACAATGTTTGAAGGAGTCTGGCTCGTGTGGGGATTTGGAAATCGATGGGTTGTCAATAATGCAAATATTACAAGGCATGTGTTTCATTCCCAAACACGCTGTTGAAGAATGGCCGAAAGGACCTCTTTATTTAAGTGCCGAATTCGAAGATATGGAAATGGCGCCGAATGCGCTGTTGCGGAATGACCGAGAGGACCTCTATATTTAGGTGTCGAATTCGAAGAAATCCAAATAGCGAAAATAGAGCCAACATCAAATATCAAAACGATAGTCTTTCTATAAGGAGAAAGAAGAAGATACCTGCCTAGATAGTCTCACTGTCTCAGCGACCCACCTTTCGACGATGATTTCTTCTTCTTTTCCCCTGTGCTTCACATTGCTTCAGTTGTACCAAGTACAGAAGAACCAAGATTGGCACGCTCCAAAGCGCGATCTCACTGTTACTTTGACTTCTATTTTTTGCCTTCTTCGAGAAGTTTGAACTTTGTTCTAAGCCTCTGTGTGTGACGACTATGGCCATTGCCCATATGCAGCCGTCACACGACATCATTTGGCCGACACAGGCAGGAGGGACGACACCGCAACATCATCTCTGCATATGATTGGGCAATAGAAAGAAAAGCGATTAAAAAAAACACGAGGCGCATTTTGCCCCGATTCAGGACCCTGGAACTATTTGGCCACGTGGGAGATCTATCAATGATCATCTATGAACACCTATTCCGGATCTCTCCGTTCACGCGAATCCGCAGCGGCGCAGAAAATGTGCGTCTGCCCATTGGCTTGGCGTGCTGACGTGTGTTCGTCATTTGGGATAACACTGCTCAGACTCTTTCGTAATAAGACCCAGTTGAATCAGAGCGACTCGCGAGAGATTCTCTCCCCGTATGCATTAGACGCTGTGTACACTTCTCGTGTCATACGCGCGATCCATATCTGACTCACAGAATTATCTGAAACACTTCTAAACGTTACATGCATCTATGGCTCTTCGCCCCTGAGAAAAAGCCCTGCGATTCATCACTTGATGTGGCTGGGAAAATTGATCTCTAGCATGTCAGCTCGTTCGTGACCAGAATACATTGTGGCGTAGATGGGCACTGGGGACCGATATTTATCATTCTTCAAGACATCTTTCGCTTAGAAATAAGCGACAGTAAGCATTCAGTATCGGTGATTATCTTCAAAGACTCACGTTGTACTTCTACCTACCCCGCGTAGGCCAAGGCCTCATGTGAGACTGCAAAGTAAGAAATAAGACGTCACAAGCACTTGCGCCTTGCGGGCCCAGAAACGAATCAAGATTTGATCCCCCAAACTTGAAACTATGTACATACGTACATACATGCCAATCTCAATCGACCATGCATGTCTCGGAACGCAGATCAAAGGCGCTTTAACGAGAAGCAGGCTGCCTATTTTTTGTCATCCACGTTGCTCAAGCCCCCGAGTCCACGTTCTTTTGCAAGGCCATGATTGGCTAGCAATATTAATCGCCATTGGGGGGCGTATTCACATACATACATATACAATATATGCACGGGCTCCCGATTGACCGGCCTCGACCAAAGGAATAACGAAAATAAGAAGCGACGCAAATGCAGGACATCAGCTGAGAACTATGGAATTTCCAAGGTTGGCTTGCCGGAAGAGGCTGAGGATAATCTACTCAGTGCTCACGTCAGGTCACGCACTTCTCTATAGCCAAACCCGCAAAGACCTTGTGACGGTATGGTGGCGTCTGGTGAGATTTACAACTGATACGGCCCGGCGCCCGCTGGATATTGTCACGCGACCAATTCACAGCTCTTCGGAACCGAGTGCATGGTGAGAAGGCTCATCGAGAAGTTCGGAGACGTCAAAAACGTGCAGTGGCTAGCTGATACACGCTTCTAGAACGTGATTACGAGCCCAAAAAAAAAAAAAAAAAAAAAAAAAAACCAGAGCCTACTGGACAGTGGAGGCCGATCAAATAGATACCAACCTGGTCGACGAACGACACATTACAACACGAAGGCGTCAGGCACAAAGCTGAAGAGAAGATATGGAACTAAGCATTACGATTAATGCTCGTGCCACAAAGCCTCTCCTCTCCCGTTGGTCTGGTCTGTATAGCCTGCTGCCTGGTACCGTGAGGCAGTGGACGGGTCCACGGGGTCGCACGATGGACATGGACAACTTGCAAAAGCATGAACGGCCAGGCTCCAGCGGCCACTGCAACATCCAAGAACCAAACTCTGCACAGTTGCAGTTCCGAAAGGTTGCCTCGATAAGGCACAATTCTTGCTGCTCATACTGAGCTCATTCATACAATAATACCACTCATCCTTGATCTTTCGCAACCGAATTGGAACCATGCTACTCCCTGCTTGGCCAGGGCTGAACAGATGACATCAGATTCAGACACAGCATTGTCGGTGTCAAATACTCTCTCCCGCCAGAGATTATTAATTAGCCTAGAAGTTGCTGAGAACTTCTCCGAGTTCTCTACATATTCATAATTTAGTGTTTCTGGAATCCGAAATCGTCGCACGGGATAAATGTCGTGCGAACGCCGAAAATGGAAAGTGTCCACGATAAAACTTCTCCTTTCCACAACACCAAAAAACGAGTCCAATCCGGAACCTTCCCAGAAGCTCACACAGCCGCATACGTGTTGGACCCAGGACTGACTACCAGAAAGACTGCAAGGGACTTAAACCTTCTCTCCAAAAAAACATCTACATGCATATCGATCTGCGAGGCTATTGTCTGCCAGCATAGGGAGTATATACTACAACGCTGGCTACATTTGCGGTTCTCTCTCCGCACTATCGAGAAAACTCCGATTTGCTTCCAACAAACGCCGCACCTTCGGCTGATCTTCCTCATGGGGCAGATCCTTCCGAGGATTTAAGCCCCGATGTAGCATCACAAGAGCCAATCTGCGATAGCATCCTGGGTACTCCTCACTTTGCTTGACCAAGTCAGGCCTCAAGGTGACAGGCGCTCCCGGCAGCGTACTCATAAGACGGTCTCTGACATAGATGGCCTCCATGCTTAGTATATGCCATCTGCCCTCCTCAGACTTTTCCAATCGGTTCAAGAGGCGCATGTGCGAGGCTAGTTCGTAGCAAACACCGTCAATAGTGATCTCACTGGTGACTGTGCAAAATGCCTCACTCGTGGCTCGGTCGCCCTGAACATATATTCCCACTGGATCGAAAGAAGAATGGATGACGTTGACTTTGTCCTTGTGCATCTTGACAGACTGCTTCAAGAAGTCGTCAACCTGGCCTTGATACCTTGAAGAAAACGATCCTATGTTAGCAGCGACCTTGGACATATACGTTTATGTCTTTAGACTTTCACCAATTCTTATCCATCTGGCATCACCCCACCGGTTACTCTTTTACATTTTTCTTGCTTTCCCTTAGAAAACTTCAAACAGCAGAGGCGATAAATGATGAATCCACCAACCATGATACGTTAATGTATGTCTTGGATGCATCCGGATGGAAGCATGAGCGGCACAGTTGCCATTGTGCCGTGTCCCGATAGAATCGCTCGCTTTTGAGCAAATGTGCAATTCTTGCAATATCAGCATCCATGTCCAAGGCGGCCCTCGTGTCCGCTATCATCAGGATTTGTCGTTATCGTGCTCTCAGTGCGGAATGGCAGCCTTTTGTGAGCAAAATCTCTGTTCATCCACTCGTCAAAAAATGACAAAGAGAAAACAAATAATAAAAACAGAGTCCGGATAAATAAGCGATGAAGGAAGGCTGGAAATTTTCGTGGGAATGAAGAAATGGGAGGTGATATCACATTTATGCCAAGTGTCGAATAGGTAAACTCGCATGTAAGTTGTAACGCCTGGAATCACTGATCAAGGGACGTCCCGTTGGGGCCGCAAAGAGCCTTGCCGGGGCTATCGTTCCTTGCTCCGCTTTCACTCACCACCCTATCAGCTCCCAGTCCGGCTATTTGTCATCACTCCCTCACATTTCCCCGGTGAGATGTCGTTGCGACTTGCTGAGACACCCTTTTGTGATCGAGGGATGCTTTCTGTGGAGTTGTCGTGTTAGTCTGCATTTGTATGGTTCTCTTGCTGT
>SRPX01000175.1:0-47772 GCA_018360215.1 Claviceps spartinae | reverse complement strand
GGTAGTTTGTATAGCTTCAAAGTCGAGGTCGCGATGCTGGCATTCAAAGAAAGCCGTGACGACAGAAGATTTGTGTTGTCCAATGTCGACAACGACCGCGCCGCGTTGTCTATCTACCTACTACTTGATATCCAGAGTAAGCTCAGTACTTTTCTATGTATAGCATATGTATATGCGCTAGCAGGGTACCTGAAACAGTCTATACCGTTTTAGGAAGTTTAGGGTGGACGTGGAATAGTTCTTGGGGGGGACGTTAAGGTTTCCCCTTTGCGCCTGACTTGCGCCGGCGCGCCTGCCACTTGTTCACTTGAAAGTTGAGTCCTTGACCGAGACGGTGGAGACGGTGGGATGGCACGCGCAGCCTATCATGACACGTGTTCCCGCGCCTTTCCCCACCTACAGTAGCACCCGTGAAGTTTGAACGACCCGCGCAGACGGCTGGAAGTGGAGCGTCGACTTTTCGTGGAGGGAGGCAGAAGAACAGACGCAGAGCCTAGACTCTAGACTCTAGAGGCATGGCATGTTTTTGCCCGAGGCTTGAGGTTTCAATCCGCTTCGAACGCGACATCGACGTGGACATCAACACCACTGCCGCCCGCCACCGACCCTACGGGCCTTGACTCGAGGCGGAGGAGCTGTCGCAGGAGCAGCGATGACTTCGTCGAGCGACGGCCGTAACGGCCCTGACCAGCAGCTGCTGCCACCTGCCTCCGATGCAGTGCCTGCTGCGGTGTCTGTTGAGGTGCCTTTGGCGATTCCTACTTCCCCTCCAACTGCTGCGACTGCGCCAGACGCGCTCGTCAACCACGACCCCATATCGAAGGACCAGACATTGAATGATCAGGCAGTAGAGGATCAGATAACGAAGGACCAGACATCCAACAACCAGATATCATCGACCGTCGCGCCTTCCACCCCCGCCTCCCCCGCCCATGCGACGCCCGCTGCCACGACGAACGAAGCCGCAGCCTCGTCGACAGACACATCGGCAAAACCAGTGGCTGAACCTTTTCAGCCCTCGACTCCGACACCCATCACCGACGACATCGACGATCCTTCACGGACGCAGGCACACGCAGACACGGCAACTCTCAAGGCTGGAACCGCTGGCACTGCTGTTGAGGATCCCGCGATTCACTCCCCAAAAGACCAGCCGATGCCAGATGCACCACCCTTCGACGGTAACGCCATCATGTCTGGCCTTGCCAATATGCAAAGTATACAACAGATGCAAAATCTGCAAAGTATGCACCATGGGCAAGACGTTCAGAACTTAGACTTGCAGGAGCAACCTTCTCATTTCCCCAATATAGCTACCACCGAGCAGTTTCCGCCGACGACTCCCTTCACGCCTTCGCAACTGGCAAGCCTTGACCAGCATGCGTACATGATGATGGCTCTCGCTACCATGTCTGGAGCGCAACATGCCATGTCCCCACCGCCCACTGTCACTCCCTCACAGGTCACACTTCCGAACCTGCTAGACGAGGGCATGCATGGCATTGCCTTGGCCAATCCTTTACGGCAAGCCAATGCGGAAAAGGGTCTTGAGTCCTTTGCTCGTGTCGAGTTTGCCGACAGTGTATTCCAGATGACGACCTATGCCGTCATTATCGGTCGCGATCAGCGAGCGCTGGAGCAAGCCCGGCGAGACGAGAAACGGGAAGGCGAGCACAAGCGACGCATCGAGGAGAACGCCAACATGGGGCTGCCACCCCCGTTGCCTATGCGTTACGATCGCAGTAAATTTAGCAAATCTTACGTCAGTGAAGAGGGCGGCATGTTGGGACCGGAATCCGATAGCGAGAAGAGCGGACGACCGACGAAGAGGCGCAAGACGAGTACCAACGGGTCATCACAGCAGGAAAATGAGGAGACGCAGGAAAACGTCATTTCAAATCGTCAATACGTGTCGCATACACCTGGTGCTGCGGTAGTAGACCTTACTTCGTTGCGGCCATCACCCTGGCACGTTCCTTTTATCGGTATTCACTCTCCTGGCCCCAACATTGCCAGCAAGACCAAGGCCATCTCGAGAGAACATCTCAAGATCGCCTACAACCAGGACGAGGGCGTCTTTGAGGCCATTCCTCTCCACAAGAACGGCTTCTTCTGCGAAGACGTGCATTACAAGAGCGACAAGGTGGTGCTGAAATGTGGTGACAGACTGCAAATCAAAGACGTTGACTTCCGCTTCATCATCAACGGCGTCGAGCGAGGCCGAACTGGAGCGGAAGAATTCTTGGAAGAAGAAGCCGCAAAGAAACGTCCATCGCAAGGCGGAAAGGAAATGAGCTTCGACTTTGAACGAGCACACGGGAATGGTCACATGCAAGACACGAGCGACGAGCTGTCCGATATCGAAGTCAGTCCACCAGAGCTTTCTGATGACGAAGAAGCCGACAATGAAGAAGAAGAAGAAGGAGAAGGAGAAGGAGCCGAGGAGATTGATGGACACGAAAACGGCGAGGTCGGCGATGCCGAGGACGCTGATGAAGCTGCCGATGGTGACGATGGCGCCGCTGTTGACGACGGAGATGATTCGGAACTGAAGCATAGCGAGTCCATTCTGGATCCCGGCACCATGCTTCCACAGTTGCCCAAGAAAAGAGGACCTGGTCGGCCACCCAAGAACGGCATCATGTCGAAACGAGAGCAACGCCTTCTCAAGAAACAGCAACAGGAAATGGCCAAGAAAACGATACCCGATGTGATGCCTTCGATAGAGCCGATGATTAAGCGCAAAGTGGGCAGGCCTAGGAAACATCCTGTACCGGAAGATGGCGTCGATCGACCAGAGAAGCGCAAGTACAAGCCGCGTAAACCCAGAGAAGATGGAGGACTAGGAGGCGCGGAAGGGTCAGATGCCGAACGGAGAGCGCGGGAGAAGAAGGAAAAGAAGACGCGTCCGAAATCTCCTCCTCTGGAGCTCAAGATTGAGGATTACACAGAGGGGCAGCTTCAGAAGCCCAACAAGAATTACGGTGTTCTCATCCACGAGACCCTGACGGCCGCCCCTGAAGGCTTGACGCTCAAGCAGATTTACAAGAGAATATGCCAGAAATATCCATGGTTTTACTTCCACACCGGCACAAAGGGGTGGGAGAGCAGTGTGAGACATAATCTCATTGGAAACGAGGCGTTTAGAAAGGACGAGGCTACCAACCTCTGGTCCCGCGTACCAGGCGTGGAGTTGGACGCCGGAAAGAAGCGCAAGCCCACGTCGCCGGACAGAAATCTGGCGGCTCAGGGCTATGGCCCCTATTCTTACCCGTACAATACCGCCGCCGCTCAGCATATGCAAGCCGGAGGCTATACTCCCGGACAGCAACAAGCAATTCCTGGTTATCCGATTCCAGGATACCCGTCTCAACCTGGTCACCCCATGCAACCGTATGCTCCGGCATCGACATCGCCATCGGCTCAGGCTCAGGCTCAAGCGGCGCAGCCTGGACATCCTGGACAGCCGGATCAAGCTGGACAATCTGGACAGACCAATCCGCCGCGGCCACCAGCTTCACGTCCGCCACTCCCACCACCGCCACCTATCCCACCTCCTCCTCCTCCTCCTCCCCTTGCCGTTGGACAACCTCCGGCTCCGGCACAGTTACTCGCCGGCTACGGACCTCCTCCAGCTCCCGCGAGAGCCTTGGTACCACAGCCTGGATCGTACAGCTCACCATATGCTTCTCGTCCACCCCCTCCGCTACCCAGCGTCTCTATCAAGGCTGATCCTGGAGCGACGCAGCCTGGCGCGCAAGGCACGCAATCGCTCCGGTCCATCGCGCCCCCAGGCGTTGTCGCGGGCTCTGTCGCCGGTTCAGGGCCTGTTGTTCCCTCACAAACACCAACGGGACGAAGCCAGCCACCAGCAACACCACCGCCTCCTCCCCCTCAACCTCCGCCTCCGGCCCGACCAGTCATCGACCCACGGCTGCTGGCGGCCATTGTCGGACTCAAGAATGGCCTCGTGGAGAGCCTCAAGAAAGCCCATAATCCCAAGTCTGAAGCCATCGTCATGTCCGCCCTGAACCGTTGTGCCGGACTCAAAAAAGAGGCCACCGAAAACGACAAGATGGAGGCAATCTGCATCAAGGGCATTCGGTCCCTCATCGATGGCTACAACCAAAATAAGAGCCCCACCCCAGGGCCTGCCTCATCCTCGGCCGCGCCCGCCGAGACGCCTCCTCTTTTCGAGGCCCGGGTGCTTACCTCCCTGAATGGCTTCAAGGATGTGTCCATCAAGGCTCTCAAGGGCCGATTGGGGGAAGCGCGCGCGGAAGCGGTGACTTTGTCGGCTATTGATCGGGTGTTGGGCTTTGCGGACGCCAGTATTGTTCCGCAGGGCCCGGGAGGGGAGGGGGAGTCTGGTGCGTCGTCGACGGCGCCGAGTAGCTTTGAGGGTGTGGAGCAGCATCTCATCAAGTCGATACGGCAGTTGCTTACAGGGATGAATCAGAAGTTACGAGATTGAGGTATCAGGAGGGGTTGCTTTAGGAACTTAGGATTATGGGAGAATGCTAGCCAGCCGAGTCTTTTTTTTTTCGGTTTTTTTGTGTTCATTGTTGACAGGGCATGGGATGGGGCGATCTGACGGTTCGTTCTCGCAGGCTGGGATGATTGGTTTTTTTCTAGGGTATGGATGGCGTAAAGGGTGGCTTATCATGCCTGTTGACGAGGAAGGATGAGGGAAGGAGAGAAGAGGTGGAGAAGATAGGAAGACGACAAGAAGAGGAGATGAGAAGATGAGAAGACGAGAAAGCAATAAGACGGGTGAGCATATATATGCATACTTATTAGAGAGAGACCCACGTGCTATAAGAAGAATGTTGGTGAAAGAAGCTGATATCAAAAATGGTTACGTTTCCTTCCTTTACTGGCCCCTATTGAGCCACTTTCTCCCTTCTTGTCTCTTTTTTTCCCTTTTCTCTTCTTTCACAGTTTTTGTTAGTTAATGTAGATTCTACTGTGCTTCTTTAGCGTGTAGCGGCGGCATTGCTTTGCACAAATTACAATTGGAGTTCGGAAGAGGAATTGGCTTTGGGGCTTGAGTCTGCTCTCGGTAGAGCATGATTCCGGTCCGAAACCCACCCGCACACAACAATTCTACAAACCCGGGAATGGGAATGGAAGACTAAACAATACGGAACATCTTCCATCAACAACAACAATACAACAAATTATCACGTCACCGCAATTCGCTTAAGCACAAGTAGGCAACGCACTCGTTCCATCACACAACATCGAAATTCTGGCAACGCTTCATGACTAGGCTCAATTGTCCTGTGACCGTTTCCCGTCCAAACAGGCCGGGTGCGATTCTGAGCGAAGACTGGCGTTCGTGCGACGTGTAAGGAAGGTACTGTCTGCACTCGAACGTGTTTCAACCTTGCAAGAGGCGTTCGATGTTGGCCTCCAACGAAATCCGGACTCGGACGGTACAATCTCGCGAGACTTGCGACGGAGGCTCCTGGACCACAACCAGTTTGTCGAAGTCTGCAGAACGGCCAGAGACGCCTAGGTACTTGAGCTGCTTTGAGTCGGGAACAGACACCATGAAAACGCTAGTTGCGATCGAGCTTGCAGGTGTGATCTCCGACGCATCTAGTGAAGGCGAGATGGCGGGATGTGGTTAGACTTGCGTTGATCTCCCGCCGCAGCTCGCGGATGATCTGGTGTGGCCTACCATCGCACGGTTGCTGACGGTTCTCGAGGATTTTCTGTTCCGATCGGTTCGGGCTGGCGGTGAAGGTAATGAAAAAGGTGGGTTGCCCGAAGTGTCGTACAAATCCCACGGCATCTAGGATATATCTCATATGCCTATACAGGAACCGTTGCATGCAAAGCCTGTTTCAGGAACTTCACTGGCCACTATGCGGTCCTTCGGGCGACCCACGTTTTTCATGACCTTCACCGCGAACCCGTATCGGCCGGAAATCAGAGACTCTTCGAAAAGAACGGCCAGCAAGTGAACGAAAGAGAAGATCCGGTCGCTTCAGGTTGGCCAGGACGTCGGACGCATGAAGTTTCGTACAATGGCTCATGTCACTGGGTGTAGTTGTTGCAGGTGACGTTCGCTGCCGATTGAGAGACGATTGTGGGATCATCCGGCGACCGAGAGTGTCTATGGCGGTCCAAGTTGCTTCAGGACAATGACCATGACACGGTTGTTCGGGCCAGGGCATTCGACCTTCTTCACCGCCTTCACGGCCGATCGAGCCCTTCGAAAAGCGCCAGCGGGCGAAGAATAGCTAAAGCTCTAAGGTCAGGTCAGGTTGGTGAGAGTCCACTGATTGGGCTAGAGACGCTTTCTCTACAGGTGCTTGCACCATCCATGTGCCACCTGTACGCATCTGCGCACAGGTGAAAGTTGTGCTGCATTGCTGTAGTCTTCGTCTTCGTCTTGCCCTTCTTCGCTTCTTCTCTTTGCTTCTTGTACCCTTCTTTCCAAGCCCCTCTTCCCCTGTTCTATCTAGCTCGGCCTACGGTCTACCTATATCCCTCACGCCTTCTTCTTTATCCTTTATCCTCCGCTTTCTCAGATAGTTATCAAGAAGATCAGATCTCACCTTTGCACTGACCAGTGCTCCTATTACTCGCGGTTGCTATCGGCCCATCTGACAGATCGAACACCGACCTGTCACAAGGTTTAACCAAAGTAGCACAGTCTGGCAAGGTTACGAAAGAAAGAACACTACGTGAATAGACAGGGTAGGAGCTCAAGGCCAAGTCAGTATCCGCCCAATATTGCGCGGTAGATTCAAGGACGCCTGATTTCGATATTCCTTACGCTCATCACGGGAGACCTGCGTCTAATAAGGGGCTCTTGTATGGGATATCAGAATTTGCGGCTAGAATCGAGTCTTTGGCCTCGCTTGTCAACAGAAACTGACAATGACTTCATCGCGCGGTCATGCCAGCACAGAGGATCTGCCCCGCTGCATCCGCCAACAAGAGAACGAGATACCTATCCGTGGACTGGACCGATGCTGGATACTACTCTGACCTCACAATGGCCATGTCCTCAACAGATGAACAACTATATCGCACATCGTATACAGGCATATACCGATGATAATCTATGTGATCTAGAGCTCTTTTGCAAGTACCGCCAAGATTTTAAGGGCTGGACTTTTGAGATGTTCATTGTTTTGGGAGTGTGACCACGACATCTGCGAAACATTCCAACATTTCCCCCACAAGCGAGGCATTGGCCTGAAGAGGATGAGACTGGGGAGAGGATTTGGGGCTGTTCCCAACTCACTATGGTATCTTGCTGAATACGGGCACAATAATTTTAACGTCTAACCTTCATGAAACGCAAAAGAATGCTGTGGCTTGCCGGCCACTCAGTAGTGCATTGGACGCTCCCATATACACTATGATGCTTCCTTAAGCTCTGCATGAAGCAACTGGCAGTCCGAGGACCGAATTCCCCTACCTTGAAAGCTTCTGGAACTTGATTCGAAAAAGATGAAGCGGCGCGAAGCTGCGAACCGTCGGTCAGGGACGACCGACGGCGTGTGTGGAGGTAGTGACAACGGCCAAGGGTCACAACTTGCAAGGCAATCAAAAGGTCATGGTGGTGAAGACTGGAATGGAAGATTGGATGGGAGGCCGAGCATGAGTGCGAAGGTCCCATAAGTCTTAAAAAGATGGCCTTGAGGCTTGGACACATGATGGAAGTTAGACATCAAGACTTCCAAGCACTCAAGCTCTATCTGGCAGCGTCTTAGCTGCGTACATTCGTCTCAGTCCTCTCTGTTGTGACTCATGAGTGTCCAAGTTTTCACTTACACCTTTCGAGCAGCCCAAGCTTCACGACCGTACCAGCCTGTTGCTCATCTTCGTAATGTCCGCAAAGCTTGCCTGATCATCATAAGTAAAACTGAATAATGATGTAGCCTAAGGTAAGCCTCAGCATCCATTGCTTCAGACTCGCGGCGTCGTGTCTGACTTTGGCGCTTTTGAGCTGGTAGTTCGGTCGGGGGGGGGCAGGCCTGGCCTCGCTCGTTGGTAGGCTCCAAGCGATTCCTACGACTACATATGGGGCGAAAAAGCCTCAAAGACGTCACGACTCGCGACGTGCGTCAATTGCTAGACGTGTGGTCAGTGAGCCTCAGTGCGAGTTGGTGCTTGCGCTATGCCAGGGTGTTGAGCGGGCGTCTCAGGGCAACTCTGCTAGTCTATGTACAACTTACGTTTCTTGTGATCTACCGGTATTTCAAATGGCAAGCTGCAAGGAACACGCAATTGGCACGGGCGCAACTGAGACGGAGCTGCAATCAATTCGACAGAGCCGCGCGACGCAATGCAAGAAGGCGCAACTGAAGCCGATAGCGATATCAGGATCGCTATCCATAGGGAAGCGTCGCACTCTACACTCGAGCTGTCTACAGAATAATGAAAAAGTCCGGCTTCAACTCGACGAAACTACTCCGTACCCGCGACATCTTTCCTCAAATTTTCGCTTCCACGACTCGCTCAACCTCGACTAGGCACGCATCAAAATCCCCAATATCAGGCAGGCTCCTGTGTACTAGGGGTACGCCTCGCTTCCGACCTGCGTTTGTCCTAATACTGACCATTGAAGCCATCATAAGAAGACACCTTCATCTTATAGCTGGATCAGAAGGAGCGCGCGAACGTCGCGGCACTCGACGTTTCACCTGTCCATGTGTTCGTACACCACGGCTAACATGGCGGCCGATGTTAGCCCTCGTACAGCCCTAAGTCAACTGAGAAAGCTGATTGAAACAGGACATGCTTCAACGGTCAAGAACATTCAGTTGACTGTTGAGTTGGCACTCGTCAACTCGGTAGCTACTATGCCCTCGGCTCGGCAGTAGGAAAAGCTGAAAGACTCTTCCATTGCTTCAATGGCATACTTGTTACTTCCTCAATGTCCTTGACGCTCTGCCAGGGCTGCCATCAGAAGCAGCTGCTTTCTGTTCCTCGTGGATCAAGCCGCCACGTCGGTCATGCACGACGTCCAGAATTATCCGGTTCGAGGCGAATTTCCCCGCACTTTCACACGAGAATCCGCATCACTCCGCATCGTTGTCGCCGCTCGGAGTGCGGGGAAATCGCCTTGAACCTGGTACATATGTACATCGTAATTCTAGACGCCGGGCATGGCCGGAGGGCGAGGAGTCTGGAGCAGTGGTGGCAGAGTACCGAGAAGTTGAGGATGTAATCGTATGCTATTGAAGCAATGAGATGTTGTTACCTTGAGCAATGGACAATCTTTTTGGCATTGCCTCGAGGCGACACTTTTGATTGGTGGTCCTGCATGGCCGGCTTATCCCGCTGCCGATCCAATATCTGGGGGAGTATAGGTATCAGATATCAGTTCTCGAGTTGAAGAATGCCAACTCAACAAGTTGAAGTGCTGTGCGGATTGCCGACACAGGTGAAACGGCCAGTGCCGCGCCGTTCTCGCGCTCGTTCCTATCCAGCCATAAGATCAAGGCGTCTTCTTTTTATGGCTTCAAGGGTTAGTATGTACTAGGACGAGGCCAGGTCGGAACCAAGACGGGTTCCTGGCATTGAGGGTGTTGATAGGTCTGTAACTGGTCAAAGTTGAGCGAGTGGCGGAAGTGAAGAGTTGAGGTAAAGTCGCGGACTGATCTGGTGATACGGAAACAGGGATTTTTGTACAGAACACGGTGTGCCACTACTCTCCGTGCCATCGTCCCCGATGACAAATGGCAGAAGTGCCCGATAACCCATGAGACACCAGAGTGAGGCAATTACTCCGCACATGCCTCGCATGATGTGAGGCCCATCGAGGCGAGCATCCCGATGACGACCAAGTACATTTATGGGGCATTACTACTCTGTGCAGACAGACTACCTTATCTACCTGGTAAAGAGACGTACGCTTGGCGCGGCATCGTTCCGGGAAAAGGCGAAAATTAAGACCAGCATAGGTATGAAGGACAAGAAGGATAACACCGTCATGGTCGTGGCCAGACATCGAGCCGCCTGACCATGTGACTTGCTGCCTGACAGCCTCGTTTATCGTTCCCTTTGAGGCTGTGGAACTTCATTATTATACTCAATACTCTGTAGACCTTGAGTACGAGGACCCTGAACCCTCACCACCCAACCCCGCCTCCCATCCCCAAGTCTGCATCCATTTCTACCTACATTCCTTCAGTATTGTTTTTTTTTTCTTAACTTAAAGATCGCATCCAGCTCATCCAAAACTGTCTACAATCATTTCCTATTAAAATTGGCAAGCGTCTCCAAGCGTTGTCAATGCTTTTCTAGAAAAGAACGCTGTGATAAGCCCTCGTTTATGTCTGCTGCTCCAGTGCTCCTCGCTCCTCACTTTTACAAGAAGACCGCATCGTCAGGACTTCCTCAGGAGTCAGTACGGCCTTCTACCGACAAAAGCTGACCAGCAAGCCAAACAGAAAAGACTGGTGCTCGCCAACATGGATTCCACCCCCATCGTCCTTCTCCCAGCAGAGGTTAAGATCAGCATCATGTCGCACCTCGATAAACTGGCGACACTTTCTCGCCTTGGCCAAACTTGCCGAACCTGGTACGAAGTCGCCAATGAGGAACTCTACAAAAGAGACGCCAGAGAGAATAGCTCGTTCGCAATCAAATGGATGACCGCCCATGCAGTCAACAAGCAGAAAACCGAAGCCGCGCTTAGAACGCTGGATATTTCTCGTCGGTGGGGGTGCCAGGTCAACGCAATCCAGCCGTATAATCCACGAGAGCAGGAAGAGCGGATGACGTACGAATCGTCAACTGCCTTCAACATGGCCGTCGCCTTGGTAACGTGAGCCTCGCGGTAAAGCTACTGGAAATGGGTGCCCATCACGACATCCCTTGCTCAACCGTGGACTGGATACTCGCGCAGCCACGAACGCTGTGGAGAATCGGATACTTTGAGAAAATCCTCGCGCCCTTTATATGGCTCGGCAAAAACTTTCCTCTCTATATGGCCTTTATGAAGGGCGACGTGCACATGTGCCAGCTCCTTCTCGAGCGAGGATTCGATCGTGTTGCCATGGTCGTCGGGTCCAAACATAGCGACAGGTTGTTTCGCATTTCGATCCTGCACATTGTGGCCGCAGACCCGATCACGGATTACGGCCAGTGGCGGTTTTTCTATGACAGGTTTCGCGAGCATATCAATGAGCCGTGTATGGAGATGAACCTCACGCCACTTCATGTCGCCATGATGAGCGGCTGCGGCCAAGGTGTGCACAATGCATTGGAGACTGGGGCGGATAAGGAGGCGAGGAATAGTGACATGCAGACGCCCAAGATGATGAAAAATCGACGGTTCGCCCACAGCTGGTGAATTCTAAAAGGGGACGCTGCCTCGATCTCAAGCCCGCGTCTTTACGACACGCAAACCGATGGCACCGCACCAATGAAGTTCGCTACATAGCACATCACAACACGATCCTTGACTTCGATAGCAAAGGACGGCACCCTAGACGGGAAAACCCAGTCTAGAAAGCCGGCGGAAATTCGGTGTCAACATGGTCACCTAGACCCTCCTGGAAGCCTGGTTTGGCGAGCCCTGCCTCTGGCAAAAATCAGCTTGATACGAGTCACGACAACCTGTGCCCACGCGAGCACAACGTGCTGGAACTTGAAGGCGCTGATGCCTGAATCCTCACCGACTCAACTGCCAGTGGCAACTAAGACGCAGGATTTTTTGAGGGAATTGGCTTGCATTTAGAAGAACCCGGGGATTAGACCTGACCTGCGCGCTCTGATATGCCCACAGGTGAGACGCCTGGGCGTTAAATACAATCACCATCATCGTCATCATCAAAGCCGACACTATCAGATATGTCCCTCTCTACCTCTCTAAAACACAGTATTCACTATTACTTCAATACGTCCGAGAAGGGCACAAGATGAACAATCAAGTCTATTCACCGGCCGAGCCGAGCCGAGCCATCAAGCCTCCCCTTCAACGTCATTCCGTACAGCGCAGTCAATCACTTCCAATCACTTCCACATTAAATAGAACCATGACGTGGCGTGTCCATTACTTATTCTGTTTGCCTCCTCGTTCGTGTAGCCCAATAGCGTGAAACCGGTAGATATAGATATTATTCGTGCTTCTCAAGAAAGAGCCCATCGTTTTTTTCGTCTTTTTGCCCGTTTGGTTGCGCATTCTGGGTAGGTCAACTGGGAAAGAGGAAGAGAAGAATAAGGAGAAGAAGAGAGATGAATCACGAGGAAAGGCGTCACAAGACAAGAGACAATAGTAGGAAATTATGAGAGGAATCAGTCGCGAGGAAAAGACTAGGATAGCAGGAACAGGAAGCGTATCAAATCATCTCATCTCAATTGGTTCAAGTAAATGAATTATTTCACACCTTGGTACCAGGGGTATACAGTTTGACACAAGCTGCTAGTGGCTTGCATTTGTGAAGAGACAAGTCTAAAAGAGAACAAGAGGTAAACAGGATCAATAGGAAAGTAAGAGTAAGTTAGGGAGGTATAAGAAAATAAAAGCCCAAAGATTTCGTCTCGTCATGGCTTTCTTTGTGCGCAAGATTGCCTTCTCATCGAGCCCCGTCTCTTCCTTGCGTTCTTCTCAAAGAATCGTTTGTACTTCATTTAGTTGCGTGTTGGTATTATATGATTGTGTACTCTTCTACACTATTGTGCAGCGAGACGCCGAGTCCGAGTTATTGGTCAGACGCAGCGAACGGCATTGATCAGATGAGATGACCTGTTCGCGCCATATCTGCCACAGCTACACCATATCTGGCTCAGTGAATGCCTAGGCCATTGACTGGCCTCATGCTCTGGTGATCATCCTCCGCAGCTTCCTCGAGATTCATAAGAGCCGGCGGGCGTGACCGAATCTGCTTGGCCTTGCTCAGCGAGATCGTCTTTTGCTGATACGTCGTCGTCACAGGCTGCGTATCATCTCGATCAATAGTGGCCTTCATGAGCGCGGCCATCCACAAACGACCCGTCTCGACACTAGGCAGTGCGAAGTAATGGACCATCGGTTTGGTAAAGTTGACGGCTCTCGAAAGCCCAGCTCGCGGCGGGGTAAGTTTGAAGATAAAGACAGATTCGTTGCCCCTTTCGGCTGTGTTGGCTTCGTGGCCCATGGACGCGCCCGCTGCCCCGGTGAGCGTGGCATGGAGGCCCGTGAGCCTCTCGTTACCGGCCGGCAGAACACGGTGGAAAGAAATGTCAATCAGGCCCTTTTCCTGATCATCATCTTCCGAGTAGTAATAGGCTAGGCGGCGGCCCTTGAGGACAAAAAACCGCGGTTTCCACGTCGTCATGAGGTTGGAGCTCTTCTTCTTCATCCATCCGTAATAGTCGGCGCCCTTTTTGGCTTCCGCGGGGGAGATCTTCTGAAGGCCTCGTGTATAAGCACTGGTGTCCTTCTTACCCTTTCGCTTGCTGCTCTTGCTCGAGGAAGGCGTTGCATTGAAGCTCTTGCCCGTAGCTGGCGAGTCGATCTCGAGACTTGGCTCTGCCGACGCTGTGCTCGATATTGTTCGCCCAGGCGAGTCCATTGCGCCGTCCGGACTTGTCAAGTCCCTGGATGACTTTGTCGCAAGTCGATCAGAGATAGCTCGCATGCCGGGGCGGCCCTTGCTTGTTGGCTTGTTGACCACATTGGTGAGCCACTCGGGGGTAAACCCCTGCTTTGCCGCGTTGGGATTGAGATTGGGGTTGGCACTGGCGCTTCTGTTGCCGTTGACATTGACAGGAGAGGACGGGGACCTAAAAGGATTCAGACCAGTATCGATTCTCGTCACTATCGGCACTGGACTGCTACTGTCCTTGGCAGGACGGGCAGGACGAGCTGAATCGGTCGTGTTTGTCGACGCCGTTTTCCTATGCTGCGTCACCTGATATGACTGAACGCCAAAGAACTTCTGGACCGCGGGCGAAAAGGGAGGGTCGCGGAAGGAGTCGACGCTGCCGAACCGCGAGTGTCGCGAAAGCGCTGTGGCGCGTCGAACACGCTGTTCGTCGGTATAACTCGACTGCCTTGAATGTCCAGCGGCGCTGTCCCGCTTGCGCAAGACATTGCGTCGTGTTCCGTCTGTTTCGGTTCCCGAAAAGTAGCCCCGGTCCAAATCGACTGCCGAGTCTTGCAGATCTGCATCCGGACCGGTCATGACGAAGCCGTCTTGCAAGCCAGCCGAAGAGAGCGGGCGCGTAGAAGGTGGCTGATTAAAAGCGTTGCCGAGAGTCCAATTGCGGTCAAAGGAAGCCTGCTTCTTGTGGAACGAACTGGTGTTCACCACGATTCCATTTCGAGAAAGAGCTGAGGGTGTTGCCCCATGTTTGGCGGTCATCGGCGCAATCCCTCGAAAGTCGGTGGACGAATGTCGGCGTGCGTGATGAAGATCTCGAATGGACGCGGCTGAAGGACGTTTGGTGTGTTCCGCTCGAGTAGGGCTTTCATGGCTGCCGGCAGAGGACAACGGCGACCTCAACGCAGTAGGACTGACTTTGGATGCTTGACCAGAGGAACCACGGTGCGATGACATGCGATTGGAGATGGACGACATCATTGTTGCGGTGTTGGTTCGACTTCTCCCATCTTTGGCATCTTCTGATCCAGCATCACTGCCCCAGGTCTGTGTCGTGCGCCTCGTGGACAGCGCTGCATGACTCACTTGGTCTTGCAGGGCCTTGATCTTGTGCCACGTTTTTAATCGCCTGCCAACAGAGCCGAGATCAAAGGCCTTGATGAACAATGAGCTCTGATCCATCCCCAAAAGTACTTCGCCGCTGATCTCTTGATCTCGAAATACTTCGCAATGTGACTTCTCTACTCCAGCAGTAAAGAGATATTCGGCAACCTGATCAGCAGTCCATGATTCGACTTCGGGCCGCTCGTGTTCATCTTCGTCCTCCTCTTCATCTGTCTCTTCGCCTTGTATGTAGGACGTTCTCCGATCAAGCGGCACACTGTATTCGCTACCGGAATCATTGGCATCGTGTGGAATTCGCAGGCCACCGTTGCTCGGAGAGCCTCGTAAGTGTGTAATGTGCTCGTTGATCACGTTTAGCGTGTCATTGAGAACCTTGCTGTCGTGAGCGTCACTCGGTGGGCGCGTGAACTCTGTATCAGGTGAACTACTTGCTGTGGCGCTCGAAATAGCGGTTGTATCTAATCCAGCGAGCTGTATAGGCATCGGTATTGAGCTGCCCTCCAACTCGGGGGTCGGTAATATGTAGGATGACTCAGGAAATGACGATGCAATCTGAGGCGCAATGGCGAAGTCGGAGCCATTTTCGCTGCCGCTGGCTACTGGAATGGAGCTGAACGTCTGGGGAGGGGAATAGACGGGGACGTTCCTTGGTGATGGGCGTGTGTAGACTTTTAAAGCTGCAGGTTAGCTACGATATTGCCATACTCGCACCACAGACTTGAACGTACCATGTGGAAATAAGCCGGTGTTGTTTTTTAAAAGATGGCGGCCCAAGAACCAGCCGTCACCAAATTCATCATCCCGCTCGACGAGTTCGACTCGATCTCCCTTGCAAAGGGTCAATTCATCGGAGCCTCGCGCTTGAAAGTCATCTGTAACAGGCACGAGGTTAGCAAGCCAATCTTGCCTCAACAGCACACGAAGAGTCGAGACGGGCGAAAGCTCGGATGGCAACGGCGAGATTGACAAGAATCTCCTCGAGGATATGGGGCGAAGACTAAGCGTAGAGTAGCCACCTACGGATTACTATCAAGATGTCTCCCACTTGGGGACGCGGCGGTCGCTCGCCGGCAGGCCGTGTCGCCATGGTTGCCTAATGCCACTAAGACGGCTGCTATTGATGAGCTCTTTTGCAATTTCCGACGCGAATTAGGAACACGCGTTCAAAAGTCTCGTGATAGGCCGAGAAAATTGTCCAATGGCGTGGGTGCAGCTCCTGGTCTTAACTTTTCCTCAACGCAGCTTCAATATAGAACAGAGACAGGCTCAGGCTCAGGCTCAGAAAAGACGGCCTGCGCCATCAGGTCATCAGGTCAGGTTGAAGTCAGGCCTCGAAATGTTGCAATGGATGAGAAGTCGTAGACTGTTGCGGGATGGACTGCACGGAAAGGTTGATTGGTGCGTCTGTGTGCCGTACACGAGGAAGGGGGCGCTGATCCGACGGCGAAGACTAAGGTGCGCTGGGAATCGGGATGTCTCGCTGTCAATACGGCTTCTGAACGGTGTGGAAGTTGAAGAAGGTCTGGCGAATTACGCGTGGACTTTTCTCTGAACCTAGGTAGGCGGTACGTGTACGTGGACGTGGACGTGGATGTGGCTCTGAACGTATCTGAACGCAAGACGATTGATGCGGCGTGCCGACGTGAGAAAATGGAGGTTGAAGGGCGAGCGGAGAATGACAGATGCAGGTGCCAGGGAGGGATCAGGGATGGTGACGGAGGAATTGACGGAGGGCCGGATGATGGAGCTGATGAAGGGATGGATTCGGTGATGAAGGGCAAGATGGACGAGGGGGCTGGACAGTGGACTCCAGCGAGGTGTTAGTGCTCGCTTCACTGTTGTTTGGGCGGTGGCCTTGAAATTTGTACGTACATAGTATGTATCTATGTATGTACCTAGGTAGGTATTATCATACACGTCCGTCACCGTCCGTGAGTGCCGGCCGGCCTGCAGCGTGCAGCATGCAGTCTAACGTAAATTTTGTATGTACGGACTACGGAGTATGTAATAAAGACACTCTGGTCTTCTGAGGCGGGCCGCATGAATTCAGACCCTGGCTCCGCGTGGCTTTCTTCCTTGGATGATGGATCGTCCTGGCTTCCTGGGCTGGTGTTTGGGCGGGCCATCAACGTGTGCCTGGCCCCCACGGAGACAATGCGTCGGGAATTGTCATGTACTCCGTACGAATACCGAGGTACATTCAGGTATTGGACTTCCTTCGGAAGTTCGGCGTGCATGTCGGACTTCACTTCTTTGGCCTTGGCCTTGGTATTTCTACTATGTATCGTCCATAATTACTGAGGCGTATTGTATTATCACATCGAGGCGAGCACATCTGTGGTGGTCACTGGTCCAGACTCCATTCGCATTATGTACATAGGTACCTACCTTATGTTAGGTATGTTATAACTCCGTCCCGCGGCCTGCGGGGAGCGTGACGACTCACGAGCGTCCTGTCTACGGAGTTTGCCGTGCATAAGTATGTACCCGGTCTTCATTGGGCCTCACGAGTCACAAGTCACACCCCCTCCCAGTCGCCTCGTCTCATAAGCTGCCAGTGCTGCCACAGACATTATTGGCGTTCCATGACTAAGGCAGCATGGGTAAAATGATGTTGCAAAGCTGGTTCCGAGCCCGGGCAGCTGGAGCGGCAAGCGCCGTAAGCGCGGTAAACGCGGCAAGGATAGCAGAGGCTGCAGTCGGGACACCGCCGTCAGCCTCTGCAACCCCGCGGGCCGCGTCGTCGTCTCCAAGCCTTCCATCAAGCCCTGCTCGTTTTCTACATCCTGCACGTCCTATCTGTCGCCCTGTCTATCCCGGCTTCTCATCCATTCCCTCCCATTCTGCTTGTTTGGGTGGTCGGACATTCACAGCTACCGCCATGTCCGCCCGAATCTTGGATGGCACTGCCATCGCCAAGACCATTCGCGCCACCATCGGAGCCAGCATTGCCCAGAAGCAGCAACTCAACCCCCGCTACAAGCCATCTCTTAAGATTATCCAAGGTGCGTCACTCTATAGCACTTGACTGCTGTGATACTGCTTTGTGACAGATTACTAACACTACTTTCGTATGCAGTGGGCGACCGTTCTGACTCTTGTTCGTTTGACCCGACCCGTGACGGGTTTTGCACGTTACTCCCTTTTTTCCAGTTTCTTCTTCATCTTTTTTGATTTTCGTCATGTTTTTCGCTTCCACGTCAATCCGACTCCTTTCCCGCAATGCGACTCATAAGGCATAGCTAATCCAGCCCGTCGCATATATAGCCACGTATGTGCGCATGAAGCTCAAAGCGGCCGTCGAGGTACGATCGAGAAAGATCCTCGCCGAAATGCTGCTTACTGATCCCCTGTACAGGCTGGCGTCGCGTGCGAACTGATACAATGCCCTGTCGAAATCTCCGAGGTCGAGTTGCTGGACCAGATTCGCCGCCTAAATCACGACCCGACGGTCAACGGAATCCTAGTCCAACTACCACTACCTCCCAACATCTCCGAATACAACATCACTTCTGCTGTCGCCGATGAAAAGGACGTCGATGGCTTCGGTACAAACAACATTGGCGAATTGGCCAAACGTGGCGGTGCTCCTGTCTTCACTCCATGCACGCCCAAGGGTGTCATGTTCATGTTGAAGGAAGCCGGCATTCCTATTGCAGGCAAGACGGCCGTCGTGCTCGGCCGCAGCAACATAGTGGGCGGCCCTGTGAGCTATCTCTTGCGTCATGCCGATGCGACTGTCATCGTCTGTCACTCCAAGACGCAGAACGTGGAACAACATCTCAAGAATGCAGACATTGTTATCGCAGCCATCGGTCAGGCTCAATTCGTCAAGGCTGAGTGGTTGAAGGAAGGAGCCGTCGTTATCGACGTTGGCACCAATTTCATCCCCGATGCCACCAAGAAGAGCGGTCAGCGTATGGTGGGAGATGTCGATTTCGAGGGCGCGTCCAAAGTCGCCTCCGTTATCACCCCCGTTCCCGGTGGCGTGGGCCCCATGACAGTGGCCATGCTGCTTCAGAATGTGGTCGAAGCGACCGACTTGTTTTTCGAAAAGGAGAAGCTGCGGAAGACGATTCCTCTTCCACTCAAGCTCAAATCACCTGTGCCCTCCGACATTGCCATCTCTCGTGACCAGATTCCCAAGCAAATCACACGCATCGCCGCCGAGGTCGGCATTGCTCCGCACGAGTTGGAGCCGTATGGTGCCTACAAGGCAAAGGTTGACCTTGACCTGCTCAAGCGTCTCGAGCACCGCAGAAATGGGCGATATGTTGTGGTCACAGGAATTACACCCACGCCCCTTGGCGAGGGCAAGTCCACGACGACCATGGGTCTGGCGCAAGCTTTGGGAGCACATTTGGGGCGGCTCACATTTGCCAATGTTCGGCAACCAAGTCAGGGACCGACTTTTGGAATCAAGGGTGGCGCCGCTGGTGGTGGCTACAGTCAGGTAATTCCCATGGATGAGTTTAACTTACACCTGACAGGTGACATTCACGCCATCACAGCAGCCAACAACTTGCTGGCCGCCGCCATCGAGACGAGAATTTTCCACGAAGACACACAGAAGGATGGCCCTCTCTATAGACGACTTGTGCCAGCCAAGAATGGAGAACGAAAATTCGCCCCTGTCATGTTCCGCCGCTTGAAGAAGCTAGGTATCGACAAGACTAACCCCGATGATCTCACCGCAGACGAGATCCGTCGGTTTGCCCGCCTCGATATCGACCCTGAAACCATCACGTGGAGACGAGTCTTGGATGTCAACGATCGTCACCTGCGAGGCATCACCGTAGGCACTGCGCCGACGGAGAAGGGTCATTCTCGCGAAACCGGCTTCGACATTTCCGTCGCCAGCGAATGCATGGCGATCCTAGCACTCAGCGCCAGTTTGGCCGATCTGCGCGAGCGACTCGGCCGCATGGTCGTCGCCACATCTCGCAGCGGCGATCCTGTAACCTGCGATGACATTGGCGCGGGCGGTGCCTTGACAGCTCTCATGAAGGACGCCATCAAGCCCAACCTGATGCAAACCCTGGAAGGCACACCCGTCTTTGTCCACGCCGGCCCCTTCGCCAACATCAGTATCGGACAAAGCTCCATCATTGCCGACAAGCTCGCCCTGAAGCTAACCGGTACTGAGCCATCCGAAAATCACGACGAAGCAGCTGGCTTCGTCGTCACAGAAGCCGGCTTCGATTTCACAATGGGCGGAGAGCGCTTCTTCAACATCAAGTGCCGCACATCAGGCCTATCCCCCGACGTCGTCGTCGTAGTCGCCACCGTCCGGGCCCTCAAAGTCCACGGTGGCGGTCCGCCCATTTCGCCAGGTGCACCCCTTGATCCCGTCTACAAGGAGGAGAACATTGACATCCTCCGCGCAGGATGTGTCAACCTCAAGAAACACATCAGCAACGCCAAGTCCTTTGGTATTCCCGTCGTCGTCGCCATCAACAAATTTGCCACCGACACGGACGCCGAAATTGCAGTCGTGCGCGAAGAAGCCCTCTCTGCTGGAGCCGAGGACGCCATCCTAGCTGATCACTGGGCTCAAGGCGGAAAGGGAGCCGTTGATCTAGCGAGGGGGGTCGTGGCCGCGAGTGGGAAGCCCAAGGAGATGACTCTGACGTATGGTCTCGATGGCACCGTGCAGGAGCGCATTGAAGCTATCGGGCAGAAGATGTATGGGGCTGCCAAGGTGGAGTTTAGTGAGTTGGCCCAGAGGAAGGTTGATACGTATACGAAGCAGGGGTATGGGAATCTGCCGATTTGTATTGCCAAGACGCAGTATTCGCTGTCGCATGATCCGGAGTTGAAGGGTGCGCCGACGGGGTTTACGGTTCCGATTCGGGATGTGAGGATGGCTGCTGGGGCAGGATATTTGTAAGTGCGGGGGATGTGCTGTTCCTTTGACCTGTGCTTTCTTTGCCTTGTTGCCCTTGTTTATTGCCGAGACTAACACTTCGACAGGTATGCCCTCGCTGCTGATATACAGACCATTCCGGGATTGCCCACTGCGCCGGGATATCTCAACGTTGATGTTGATACAGAGACTGGTGAGATTGATGGACTCTTCTGAGGAATGTTGCTATGCAATTCATATGTTCAAGAAGAGCACACGATTTTTCATCATTACGTTTTTTATATTTTAGACGCATTTTTCGAAAGACGGATCACGGAACTAGGTAGGTATAGGAGTCTTATAGAAGACTAGAGCGGTGGGATGGAAAGGAAGAAGTTGTCTTATACTCAACGTCGTGCGACAACCTTCTTCATCCTGGGCAGGAAAGGGAGAGCGAGATGATTTACTTGTGGAGATGAACACACATACTTGCGTGGCGTGGCTCTATTTCATTCTTTTTTGTCCCATTTTGGTCGTCTCAGCTTCACCACAGGCTGAGTATGAAGACGCTTTGCTGAGGTTTGTGTTTGGGTTGTCTTTGTTTTGTATATTTTTTTTGTTTTGGGACAGAAACAGGGTGCATACAGGGAAGGAAGGTATGTTACAGTAGATGCTTTAACGACACAGGTTCAACACATAGGTAGTTCTTGATTCTTTTCACAGACACCATGCGTTCGTTTTGCGCCTGCCGTGTTGACCTCGTTGGCCTATTGCCTGATCGGAAGTCAGAGAACACGAATAGTAGCCTACATAGTAGGTAGTTACGATGGACTATCTTGGTGGCTTGCGTTGGGTAGGAGATATCTCTCGTGATGTTGTTGTACACCCATGGCGGCCCGCGGCGCCTCGTCGCTTGTTGCACTGCAGCGCTTGAATAAGCCGAGCAGGTCGCTCATTCGTCAAGCCTTTCGTCATAACGTACGGCTGCGACTTCCTGGACAACTTGAGAAGTGACAAACAAGTTGAAACGCGGGATGCCCCGCTCGAACCCCACCTTTTCGTCCGCCTGTGATGGCTGAATCTCGACTCTTGCAATTCAACTCTTCGCAAAGGATCGGCGGCACGTCATCATCCTTCTGCGCAGCTCAGCATCGTTGCTGTTACTGAACTGGGACTCATAATCTCCAGAAGCAGTGACAGAATACAGCATTGCTCGCAGTCTCCCTCCCCTCAGCAGAGCGCCTCTGATGCCCAGCCTGCAACACATGAACGTCCCAAGAGCCTCTCTTGCACGCAGCACAAGACTCCCGGTACCAGCAGGGGTCCTACCGACGCTTGTTTGGTGACCAAGTCACGGTTCAGAATGTGTTTCTCATCGGGCTTGTGCTCGAGGTTTGATCCAAGCCATAGTTACCAACCATGGCTCCTCCGCACAAGTCTAAACGGTCTCTCTCCGATACAGTTGACGTCGCCGAACGACAAAAAGTGTTAGCGGCGAACGAGACAAGCCGGGCCTTCATTGGTGGCCGCCGCCGGCCTTCGTGGATGTCTTCTCTCCCCACCCCCTGCACACCAACTTCCCCAGGTCCAGCACGCATTCAGAAAACGAGGCAACGCGCTGCAATCCGAGATAACAGATCTGCGCCAGCGCTTCCGACAGCTGTCATCTCGTCGCAGAGTGCGGCGGCCACAGGAGAGATGGACCTCCTCCCAAACCTAAGGTATGGTCCTGCTCATGTCGCATTTTTTTGTGCCCTCGGGCGGACCATGGTCGTCATATGTATTGGGTTTTCAGTGCTCAGCTCAGTATAGAAGCTCATGTTTCGCGACAGTGGCAACTCGCAAACCGGCGCGTTTACTAAGAAAAGTAGTAGCGAACCCTCCTCTGGCACGTTGCCTCCATCGCAGATCCCAACCACCTCGGAAGATCATGTTTTCCGGCCGGGCGCAAAGATCGCGAAGATCGCGGCAGTTGGGAACGGTCAACGCCCGGGGAAGCCAGTCGACTCTTCGCGTACTGCTGTTTTTCAAAACGAGCAACGGAACGCTTCCGTTACCGACCCCGCGACTTCCACGGCCGAGCCTTTTTCGGAAGTCAACCATGAACATCAGATGCGGCTTCTCTTGCATGCTTCAGGTTCAACCGTCACGGGGGGGCCATCCCGAGAGGATCTAGAACACGATGCCAACGGCCCGCATCCTCCTGGGCAGTCATCTGATCCTTCCCGAGCTCAAGCCACGGCTCCTGCCAATCAAGGCTCCATCAGTCCTCGGTCGATGAACTCTCGGGTTCGAGACATCTCGTCATATGCTTCGCGCCGACTAAGCCACCCTGATGGGGCTGCTACGCGGATCCCAACAAGTCCAACCAAAAGTCCAACCAAAAGTCCAACCAAAAGTCCAACCAAAAGTCCAACCAAAAGTCCAGCACTGGCTCCAAGACAGACTCCAAGACAGACTCCAAGACAGACTCCAAGACAGACTCCAAGACAAACTCCAACGCAGACTCCAACGCCGACCTCGGCACAGACTCCGACACAACTTCCAGCACAAGCTCCGACACGACCTTCAATACAACTGCCAACACACCCTCCAACACGAGTCCCATCACAGGTACCATCACAGGTACCATCACAAGCTTCAACACAACCTTCAACACAAGTTTCAATACACCCTCCAACACGAGTTCCAACGCAGGTCCCAACGCAGGCTCCAACACAGGCTCCAACACAGGCTCCAACACAGGCTCCAACACAGGCTCCAACACAGGCTCCAACACAGGCTCCAACACAGGCTCTAACACATAATCTGTTTGGCATCTGGCGATACAGCATCTCCCAGCGATTGGCAGAGCCAGCATGTGATCCCACTGTGCTCAATGATGTTGAGAAGTGGAGATACGACAAGCTTGCAGCTGCGTGCCAGCAGGGCGACTTCTTCTACATCCATCTTCACCGAATACTGTGTCGATGGTCGATAAAACCAACGCATCCGTTGGCGATGCGGCTCAACAATCCGAATCTGAATACTGCTCTTAGTATATTACAGCGATTGCTGAGACCTGCCTATGAATTGGGGTCACAACATAATGAATGGTTTATTCGATTCCCTTGGAACCCTTACAACCCGTCACAGCTTTTCGAATTTGACAAGGAATGCGACCAAGTCGTATACAGATTTCTGAACACGTTGGCACGATTATGGGACCAAGTGCTATCCTTTATAACCTGGAGACGGTTCCCCCTGTTGGTTCATGAGTTGACCTATGCTTTAGAATGTCCATCTGAGATTTTACGACTTGCGCTCTTCACAGCGAGTTGCCGATTTTTGGGAATCGCCAACGGGGGTGAGAGTCCCGAATTAGCCTCGATATTTCAGATTGACAAGCAAAATGAGACTTCGGCTGCATGTGGCAAGTCAGACCCTAGGAACTTGAATAGCAGACGACAAGCCGTCATCACACAGTATCTTAGAGCTGTTGATAACCTGGCGACGCACCAGAGTATGGTCCAAGGTATGTGCCCTTCTTTACAGATCTGGTCTCATGTCACGGTTCGCCTTCGTTTATGCTAATTCACGATCGCCCCATGGTTCAGCCAACGAGTCTACCTCGCCTTCAATGCTGACTCCTACTTCGACGCCTGTTGCTTATCAACCAAGTGAAGGGTATGTTGCTTTTGTGGATAGAGTCACATCCGCCGCCGCGGCTTCCAAAAATAGAAAATTTGTATTGACGAATACCCAAACTTCCGGCTTTAGACCGCCCGTGCCCGTAGACTGGGCCCTGTCAACGCCGTTCAGCGGAACCCAAGCCCAACACGATGGTCAACTTCTACTTCAGCAAGCTTTTCCAACCCAAACATCCATCCATGTAGGAAGTCCACTGACTCCTCATGGTGGGAGTTTCAGCATACCAAACGGGTACATGGCGTCGTTGCCTCCTGGCCAAATGCCTGCTCCGAGCGCAGTCAGCGCACCACCATCTTACGCAACGCAGGCGGCATTCGGCGGAGGATCTGGTTGGCCGGCGTCAGCTCTACCGTCGCATAACACGTCGCAGACGAGAGGGAGAGATTTACGAATGCATGGCATGTCTCATACACACAATGTGCAGTCTTCCACCGCTTCCAGGACGCTGCCAATTGTGCCCTCATCGCGACCGGGTACCGGTGAAAACGAAGGCTATTCGACCGCTCCTCTCCCACAAGGGCAGTATCCTATCAGCCCATACAGTTGGACGTCTGTTCAGTCTGGTCTTCATTTAGTCAGGCTGCGAAGTCCTGATCGGACGAATCCTGGCGGAGATGGGACTCGATATTACCAGTTTGTGAGCGGCTTTGCCCTTGACCCGACGCCCATCTTCCCACGGAGAGGCGTGCAAAGATTTGAATTCACAGTCACTGTGGATGACTTTTCTATCAAATCGAGCTTGAAACGCACAGAAGACACCGTGGCACATCATTTCAAGCACGGTAGTCTTCGCTATCGTCTACGATTGATACGAGGACACAAAACAAAGCGCGTCATTGATCGAGATAGCTGGTTGGCTTCCTCAAGCATCTGGCCTGCCGAGATCTACCTCTTGTTCAACGACGAACCGGTATATCCCAGGAGGGGACATCATTTTCACCATGATATCCCCATTGAGCTCACGGACTTGTTACGGGAGGGGCTCAACACGATCAGCGTCAGCTTACCCAAGGGCCCTGATGGTTCTTCCACTGAGGAGGCAGGGTATCATCTTGCTGTTGAGAAAGTCGTCACCATGGATCATGCATCGATTGTGGACATGATTTGCAAGGAGCAGAGAATTGGTCCAGAGGAAACTTGCCGCGAAATCCAGCGGCGTATGCAAATGGCGGCATCAGATGACGTCATTGTGCAAGATGATTGCTTGTGTATATCGGTAACGGATCCATTCAGTGCCAGCATGTTCCAGATTCCCGTCAGAGGATCGACTTGCAAGCACATTGAATGCTTTGACCTGCAGACTTGGCTTCAGACACGCAGCAGTAAAGACTCGCTTAGTCGGACTGAGCCTTCATTAGCGGATGGCTGGAAGTGTCCCATATGCAACGGAGATGCAGCGCCTCCAAATCTTCGCGTCGACGAGTATCTCGTAGGTGTGGAAATAGCATTGAAACTCGCTGGTCAGGTGCAAACTAGGAGCATTTCGGCATATTTGGACGGGAGCTGGACCGCGAATGAAGAGCCCGGCAGTGATAGTGATGACGAGGTACAGGGCAACAAGGAGAGGTCGCAGCAATCACCGGCGACAAGAATCGAGCGAGAAGTTATCGAAATCCTGTCCGACTGATGGAGCATAGTTAAACGTTTCCATTTCTGACAAGGGGGCTATTGGCGTATTTTTTAAAGCATGATGCCTCCCACGTGGGGGCCGCACTGGAACGAAGAATATTTTGGATGTAGCGACGGGCGTTCAGAGATCAAGTGTTTCGCGGAGTCTGGCTGAAAACACAATGTAACCACAGGCACAATGCCCATATTTGGAAGGAGACTTGACTTTGACACTTCGAGCTGCGAGCTGCAAGGACAGTCATGAATTATGTATCCTACGTATTCTCTTCCTGTATACTTGCAAGTCGCACAGGCAACACTGTGGTTCCAAACTTACATCTTCGCCGCAACAGCCCTCTTCAACACCAACCCCGTCACCCTTTCCAACTCCCCCACCGCCTCCTCCGTCCTCCCCAGCTGGACCTTGAGCGTCCAGAACCCATGCCTCTTCGCCGCCTTTAAATTCTCCCCAATATCATCCAGAAATAGAATATTCTCGCTCTTGACCCCGGCTGCCCAGTCGTTCTTGGTGCCTCGCTCCGTCGCGGCATGGTCCTTTGCAAATGAATCTAGCATTTCCACAGCCAAGGTATACATTCTGTCTTCGGGTTTGCGAACCCCAACATGCGCGGAGGAAATAAACACGTCAAATCGCCTCCGCAGAGCATCTTCAGCATCCGGTCCTTCAAGCCCTCGATGTAGAGGGTGTCCCTCCGGGAAGACGACCGTGTTGCTTAATGCTCCGAGGATGTACTTTCCGCTTTGCTTGAGGATGTCCAGCGCGGGGGCCATCCAGGGGTCGGGTTTTTGGGCGAGAGTCATCATATTGGTGAAAAGCTGTTGGGTGTTTATTCTGGGGAGGGGGGGGATATCTCTCTGCAGGGACGAAGGAGAAGATGATGATGATGATGACGATGACGATGAAAATGGTGAAGATGGAGTAGATGGAGTAGAGGGGGAAGAAGAAGAAGAAGAAGAAGAAGAGGAAGAAGAAGAAGGAGGAGGAGGGGGCGTCTTGGCGGCGGCCTGACGGGCGTGAAAGTCAACCCAGTAGTCTGGACGGTGCAAGTCCAAGGAAAACGCAGTGAAGAAGGCTTCGTTGAGGGCGATGGAACCTCGTTCGAGGTTGTGCCATGCGCCGTGGGGCTTGGATCGGGAGATGGAGTAGTTGATCCAGCCGGAGGGGATGGAGTTTTGTAGTTCGTAGTCTAAGATGGCTTGGAAGGGGGAGAGGACCTGTGCTTGTATGGAGTGATTGAGGCTGGTTATTAGAGACGTGTGCTATGTATCTGTTCTGGAGTTGGTGGTCTTGGTAAAAAGGGGGGGGGGGGGGGGGGGGGGGGGGGGGGCAATTGGTGAGGTTATGTGTGGTTGGGGAAAACGTACACACACGCCGCCAATGTCGAATAAGAGCACTTTTGGCTGCCGAGGGGTGGTCATCTTCGGGACTGGTTGATGGATTGGAGTGTGCTTCTATGGAGTGTATTCAAGGATCGAGGACGCTTTCATACTTTGCACTCTTCTTTACCATGAGTTAAACTGATGGTATCATGTATGTACAGTATGTACGGAATATGCATCGCGGGCCGCGGCGCAGGGTATGTTGTAGTGACATGCAGCGGTGATAACCGTTACCTCGGCCCAGGGTGGGTCTGGAATGGAAGCCATGGTTAATAAAACCGGAGCTGATGAGATTTAAAGTGGGCGGCAGAATATGAGACGGGGTCACAAATCAAGGACAGTCAGATATGTACATATGTTACATGTACATTATGTACCCCAAACCAGCGTGTAGAGCCGAATTCTCGACCCAGCACGTGGAATATACTGAGCTATGACGAAAAGTGTTCAACTGTGCGAGGCTGTGATGAGAGCGCAGGTATCGTCACCTCATGTGAACTCCAGCATATCTTCATCCACACATCAGCTGTTGGCAAACTCAAGGAGATCATGTCACGGACTCACGATGGTGATTGACTTGTATGCAAGGAATATAGGTAATACCGAACCCCTAATGAACTGCGCAAGTACGCTGTTATTTCCCACCCACTGCCCGCACTGCACAGCACCAAATCTGCGGGTTCACCGAAAGCTACGGGTGAAGTGGCTCATCGTCATCGAAGATGAGTACAGCAGGAGGAGTAATTGAATGATTTGGGCAGGCCGACTGCCGAACAATGATAACTCCCTGATAATTATGCTCCATTTTCGAAGTCACAGAAAGATCGGTTCAAGTGCTGAATGATGGCTCTGGAGTTACCTAGGTGTTTTGAGTTGGAAGCGGTCTCGGAGTGCGCAGAGCGAATTCCCTCATCCACACCTCAAGTTCCCGTTGGCCGTCTTTTCAACACCTTTGTTGGGGTAGCATTGTATCTTCTTCACCGTGACCACTGCAAACTCACATCTCGCGTACCTATATCAACGAATACGCAGTCATGGTGGTCGACCGCTTGATCGGGCGATTCGCAATATCGCGCCCACCAGAGAGTACGTCAGGAAACGCGCTGCTTATCCATCACGTGAGTCGTGCCCAACCAGGCCACCGCCTTTACCCTATCGGCTGGTTGCTGCCGCACAAAGTGGAGACGACACAGGGGAATGTCCTCCACACCTAGGGCTCGCCAAATTTTCGAATTTTCCCAGAAGAGTGAAGAGTGAAGAGAGTGCCCCACTCGAGTTCGTGCCCACACCACTTGTGTCCAAATCGCACGGCGTTCAAACCATTTCTCCCCTCTCCATCCATCAGTCAAGCCGTCGTTGGTCAAAGTCGTCAAAATGGTAAGTTGAGAATGCATGGCCTATCTACAGAATCTTGTTGTGTCCTTTGACAATGCAAGACCATCTTGCTTGACAAAGGCACCGGATGCTGCAATATGAAGTGCGTGCATATACGCACAAAAAACGTTCAATGGCAGAAATGTCGGCGAATTTTGCTCGGATAGAGTCACCGCAAGTTGCTTCGGAAGGAAACGAGCAAGTCTGAAGCGCAAATTGCTGACTCGGGGAATGTTGTCATGGAATTAGGTTTTCCACAAAGTTGTCAAGAGCAGCGCTTACTACAGGTACGTTTTTGTCTTGTGATGAGGCGATTGATGAACTACAAGTTCCCTCGACAGGAAGCTAACGTCTCCCAGCCGCTTCCAAACCAAGTACAAGCGCAGAAGGCAAGGCAAGACCGACTACTACGCCCGTAAGCGCCTCATCACCCAGGCCAAGAACAAGTACAATGCTCCCAAGTACCGTCTGGTCGTCCGCTTCACCAACAAGGACATCATCATGCAGATCGTGTCGTCCGAGATCACTGGCGACAAGATCTTCGTCTCCGCTTACGCCCACGAGCTGAAGGCCTACGGAATCAAGCACGGTCTCACCAACTGGGCCTCCGCCTACGCCACTGGCCTGCTGATTGCCCGCCGTGCCCTCAGCAAGCTCGGCCTCGACAAGGACTTCATCGGAGTTGAGGAGGCCGATGGTGAGTTCACTCTCACCGAGGCTGCTGAGACCGACGATGGCGAGCGCCGCCCCTTCAAGGTCTTCCTCGATGTTGGTCTGGCCCGCACCTCCACTGGTGCCCGTGTCTTTGGCGCCATGAAGGGTGCCTCGGACGGTGGCATCCTCGTCCCCCACTCCGAGAAGCGTTTCCCCGGTTACGACATGGAGTCCAAGGAGCTTGACACCGAGACCCTCTCCAAGTACATCTTCGGTGGCCACGTTGCCGAGTACATGGAGACCCTCGCCGACGACGATGAGGAACGTTACCAGAGCCAGTTCCAGAAGTACATTGACGATGACGTTGAGGCTGACGGCCTTGAGGAGCTCTACACCGCTGCTCACGCCGCCATTCGCGCCGACCCCTTCAAGAAGGTCGACGGCGAGGCCCCCAAGAAGACCAAGGAGGAGTGGAAGGCTATCTCCAAGAAGTACCGACAGACCAAGTCTACCAAGGCCGAGAAGCAGGCCCGTGTGCAGGAGAAGATCAAGGCCATCCTGGCCGATGCTTAAGCGTTCTGTATGCGATGATCAAAGGGTGCTAGGCAATTTAAAAATGAATATGATGCTTTTTTCTTGTTCATATCACGTACGATTTTCTTAAGGGGTTTTTTTTTTGCGCGACACCCGAATGGGCATGGTTCGGAGGAGTTTCAGGCTGGGTAACGGGTTCATGGTTCATCAAGTTTCGTAATTCCAATGAAATGAATACCAACTCTTTCGGGGCTGCACCGCATTGATCTGTGTTACGTGATATGTATGGTTCTTGCAGTGATGTGTTGATGAAGTCTGCGTGACTACAGGGCTGGGTCGGTTATTATGCACGCGCGTAATAGCTTAGACTCTATCGCCATCTAATACCTTCTCATTTCGCTCTCAACCTGCTTTCCAGGCTTTTGGAACTTGGGACTCTCCGGAAATCTTACACAAAACGATACATGGGAATTCGGACACCCCTGGATCACCACACGCATAAAATTCACTCACATGCAATTTGGATAGAGTCTAAAGTATTATGAAGGCTTACTTAATTGACTGCATCAACGTTTTGTATATGTCCACTCTTTGGAGTCTATTTAGATCCTGTACAAAGATCTGCTCTTTCAGGCATGAGCACTGAGAACTCAGAAGATGTTCTCAATGGGGACTCAGGCCAGGGCGGCTGTATGGCGGCCAGTCCAGAGGAGTCACCCCTAGCTCTTCGAGGCAATGACTATGAACCGGCACATTATCATGCATCAAGATAGTTTCATTATCGAGCATGGTTGGAGATATGTACATACATATTCTCCAATGTGGTCACGGCACGTGGAGCTTGTGAAGCCCTCTTTGAGTTGTCCCCTGGGAGGACGAGAAGAGGAACCCGATTGCCGTGGCGGATTCCAGCACAAAACAATAAGGCAATCTCGGGGGGTTTCTTACTCTGGCTTGTATATGTATCATCGAGGTCGATTGCTTTTGAGCCTGAATTGAGCACTTTCTCTAAATAGAAGCCAAGTTATTACCATATGAGACTTGGGAGAATTTCCTGGTCATTAGCGATCTGCGTGGCTGATTTGCCTGCTGTTGAGGCCGACCACAAGTCATTCCTACTGCATGCCGTCGAACGTTTTGGAATAGCTTCAAAGGGCGTGGTGGCGTCGCCATGGCTGCTCAAAGATGGTGGGTTGGTTCATGGATGAAGCTGAATTGACGCGTCGCGACGAAGAGTGGAGGAAGTTTTGTATAATGTACGTATTTGTATGGGTCACTGTAGATAGATTAAGGCCTTCAAGCACTTACTCTTCCTTATCATAAGTTAATTTTGACATCTTGTCCTCAGTCTCCTCTCTGTCAGGTGTGAACTCCCGAGTCACAAGCCTTGACAGTGTGTGTCAGATGTCTAGACTCTGTTATAAGCACCTTCAGGACGTTACGCGTCACATACTCGAAGAATCCTCTTCAACGTCCCTCACAATAGTGAATACTCATCAATTCCCGAGGGTGAACGGTCCTGTCTTTCGAAACGAAACTCGTTCGCCTCCTCTCTGTGCAGGTGTTCGACGCGGTGAACACCGTGCGCGGATGAGTCGAGAGACGGGCCGCACTCATAAAACTCATGAAATCGAATCGTGAACACGACTTGTCTGTTTCCACTGGGCGCAGTGTGAAGTCGGGGCTACAATCTTGGTACATAGTGCAGTCAATCTTGTGCGCCGACGGTATTCCTGAGCCCACGGACTATCACGAGCTTCCATCGCAGCTGCCAAGCACGCCTTGTTGGAGTCGACGACAGCTTCAGATGCCGCGGCCTATACCAGATTGTATGTATGTACATGTAAACATACATACATACCTAGGTACTCTCTCGCATCAGTTCCTGAAAAAGCGCCGTCCGTGGCCTCCAGCGCGGCAATTCGGCTGGTCCGGCGGTATGTAGGTGCATAGGTAGGTATGTATAGTACATAGGTACCTACATAATGTGCAATTATGTACCTGATCAAATGACCCAGCCAATAGGGCTCTTTTTATTAATTAGTGAGATTTGAGTAGGTACATAGCCAAAACGATCCAGAACAACTTTCTTTTCAGCGCGCTTCCTTCTTCCATGAACGCCTAAAAAGGTTGCAGACTTGAATTTCATTTATTATCAAGGCCTCCCGAAAAGGTGGGTTTGTCTGATAACTTACCTACCTGGTATCACTCTCATTGGGCTCCCCGGTTTTTGCCCCAGACGCCTGCCGCGACTTGACCAGGCAACCCCTTGAATCTTGATCCTGAGGATTTCTGCATCCTGTCACCTGTGACATGGCCCATGGGCCATGAATGCCTTGCGCTAAAAATCCATCTTCACTTTTGGAGTCCAGGTACCTATTCGTAGTTGGTAACTTGGTACATACATGTACTCCGTACTCCGTATGTGCAAGGAAAAATCGGATAAACGAGGTGCTGCAACAACTTGCTCCGTGAGAAGAGTCAAACACGAAATTTGCGCGATTTCTTGATCCCGTCTTCGTACGGAGTACAGGCACACATACATACCGTCACATGTTCTGTAGAATGTCCTTCAACAATAATCTGTTCGCGGCATCATTCGCAACTCATCAGCGACACATCGAACTCATCAATCTGGCTCTACTCGAGTCTCGAGATTGAGGACTCATCAGGGCGCTGCCAGGCATTTCTCAGCCACATCACGTGACCGCTGTAGACTCTGCGCTGCCTGCATCACTTTTCCAACTTTTTTCCCTTCAACCTACATGGTTTATTAGTTTATTATTTAGTCAACCCGTCCGTCTCGAAGTGTCTCGACGGGGGGCACACCGACCAGAACATACCACAGCGACCGAGCAAAATGGAGTGACATAATTTTTTAGTGTGGCCACCGCGAAAGAATAAGTCGCGGAATTTCTGAATTACCGGAGAAGGTTATGCATGAAAGTGGGGAAAATTCTGTGACTTAATTTTTGCAGTGGCCACACTGGAAAATTATGTCACTTTATTTTTTTCCCTGTCGCTGTGGTATGTTTGGCGGAGCGAAACGGAGCCAATTCTACATACCGAAGGCTCTCAAAACCGGATGTCCTGAGTCATGAAAAGCTTGACGAAATGATTGGCTCTCGAGAAATCCGAGGGCTATAACCCTAAGCAGCTTCGCCCCCTCGCCCACGGCGTCACCATATTCTGGTCGGTGTGCCCCCCGTCGAGACACTTCGAGACGGAAGGGTTGATTAAACTTAAACCCCCCTAGTACTCTCTTCTTCAACAGAGCTTCCTTTGCCTGCTCTCATGTGCCCGCCGTGACCTGCCGTGACATTTCACGTATCATCATGTCTTGCGGAGCATACAGAGCGACAACAGTCGCGAACAGAATCAAAGGGGGGGGGGGGGGGGTAAAAGGTTTAAAACAGCTAGGATGTATATAAATACACTTATCCCGAGTCCCGAGTCCTCGCGAGTGTCGAGGTTTCCCCAGCGGCTCATCCGGTGTCCACCAGGACTCGTGTCATGGAACAAAATTAGCACAGGCAGTGTGATCTAGCGCGGTAGCCGAAAGTGCCGAGTCCCTAGTCAGAGATTGGAGCGAAGGGCCGAAGGCCCATTAATGATCCTTGGGCCATGAATGCCCTCGCGAGTCGCATCTCAATGGTGGAGCCCGGAGACCAGAGATGAACATACTCCGTACTCCGTACATGTTCATCTCTGTAGGTATTCCGTAGGTACCTACATATACACCCACTGATCCTGTCTTTCAACTTTGCCTAAATTAATGATCGAAATTCGAATTAGGAACGGATGCCAGCCTTGACTCGTCAACCCTCCGCATGCAATAATAATTGGGTACCCAAGATAGTAGGTACAATCTGCCTACGGAGTAAGAGCCAAGGAGATACACAAAACCCGTGCTCAAATCAGTTGCATTTACACGGAGTAGGTATGTACCTTTGTTGTACACATGGGTTGCCAGCAGTCAACCAGTTACGTATACCTACACAAGGGTCAAGGATGGTTCATGCATTTGAAGTGGGGGAAAAGTATTGGGAAAAGCGAAGACGGTATTATATAACAATCACTGCGCTCGTTCGTCATCTAACTCATACAATTTGGTCTGCATCTTTCCGATCGTCTCTCCGAATCCCGCCTCCAGCCAACGTGTACATCTTTCCACCTTCACAAACCATCGACACATCCACTTCGAAACACTCCGTCACTATGTACGCCCTCAGTCTCTTGGCCCTCTTGCTGCCCCTCGCGGCGGCCAACGACCACCTCAAGTGCGATTGCATGTCATGGAGTGAGGGACAGAACTGGATCCACAACGCGCAACTCACCCATTATGTTTGCAGCACCTATTACAAGGATAATGTATGTGTTATGAGTTGAAAGATGAGATCATGTTCTACATGATGCAAACAAAATAGAGCATATGCTGACCAAATTCTCTCATCTTCTGTCGTGTCGTACAATAGGCCGTTTACGACGCCCACGGTGGACGTGTAAGTGCCTCAAAATCATATCCCGGCGCAAACGCAAGACGCAGACACATCTGAAGAAAACGATGTATATACTGATGTCCTTCTTCCTAGTGTATCGCGGAGCCGGGCTATAAAATCAGTGGCCAACCTTGGGAGGACCTCTGCAAATCTGCCGGTGCTGCCGGCTTCTACCCGATTGTCGTCGATCAGTACGGCTCTGAGACGGTCGATAAATCCAAGAAACCTCTCACAGTCGGGGCAGCTGCAGGATCCTGCCCTGACCGGGGTGACTAAGTCACTGAGACACACAGCGAGGACGAACGAGCCTGTCGAGCGTCAACCGCCATCGAGCTCATGTCGAGATGCGAGCATTGTCGTCATGTATGATTCCTTGTGTATTTGTGGCCTCATGGCTTAGTCAGCAGCGCGTCTTTGATTATACTCCGTATTATCATCACTACTCATCTGGCCCTTCTTGTTGTGTGCATCTATGGACCTTGCCATCTTTCCAACTTCGCATCCTGAGTCCTTCTGCGTTATGCAGCGTCAAATTATCGGATGGCTTCAGCCTTCAGTCGCGGGCGGCAACATACGGATACACGCGAGCATAGATCCTGTTGCCATCACGAAGATACATCCATAACTACAGCCTACAGGCTACATACTCCGTACATACGTACCATACATATGTTATAAATTCAGAACCACTGACTTCTGGCCCCCTAACACGTGAAATATCAGGCTGTCCCAGTGCAGAGCCTAGGAGGTACATAGCAGAATGCCAGCCTCTACGGAGTATATATGTACATATATACATAGTCACCAACAATTCACTCACCTCTTTTGGGATCAAGGAATTACTGCGACAGGAACGGGCAGGAACACGCTTGTGAAGAGCCGGGCGGGTCTAGCGGTAAAATAGGAGGTACCACCTGCTCAGTGCTGAGAGTTCTCGAACTTCTCGGGTCGATATGCATGTATGCTGGTATGTATGTAGGTAGGTAATGTACCTAGAAGATCGAGGGTCCCGACCGACCGGCGGCGACTCCGGAAGTCCGGGTAAACGTACGGAGTACGGTGAAATAGGCACCTATCTCATGTATGCACATAGTTACAAGTTACATACAACTTATGACGACTCAGCGCAATGCCAGTCTGATGGAATCCCGGCTTCCTGCTATGCACCTAGGTACTCCCTCATTCAGGAGGGGGGGTCAGCAACCAGCAAGCGGTCATTTTAGCGTTATCGTTATATCGGGGTGAGACTGTATGTGCTCCGTATGTACTCCGCACCTAGGTACAATACAATACATATCCGGAATCCCCGACTTCTGGCCCCTAACACGTGAAACAACAGGCTATTCTACGGAGTAGTCTAGTCGAGAGCCTAGCAGGACAGCCCTGAGCCAACAACAACCCATTCATCTCATTCACAACTGTTGGGAATATGTAATCGAGGAATTACTGCGGCCGCAACGCACTTGCGTACGAATGGCCCATGGGTGTGTGCTCGTCTAACGAGCAAAATAATAAGGGTACATACGGAGTACAACCTGGTATGTTATGGTTTTGGGTCGATAGACATTTGGCCCGGGTGTCAATGCATACATACCTAGTCGCACTTATCGGATTCGCAAGCCATCGCAACGCCAGTCTGAATGGAATCACGGCTCCCTTAGTACTACAATTGCAGTCAGAGAGTTCATCCTGCTGACGATCTGTGCCATTCCAAGTCACGAAGGCTGTGTTGGCCACGTGGAGACTGGAGTGAGGTCAGAGCTCCGGCCCGCCCGGCGCCAAAGACATAGCATAATATGCCATTTGACAACCAAACAGGGATAGATGAGACGACCACACCGTACACGTAACTACTTACATACTCCATGTACTACAGTCTACAATGCGGAGTACACCTACATAGGTACCATACGGACTCACGGAGTATGTGGGTTTGTACACAAAATACATGTCTCGCTAGGATATAACAAGAACCCCGTGTATCCGTACTCAGAGAATCCTACCCCAACTTTATTAGTATACTCCGTAAAATGCCATGTGTACGGAGTAATGTGTTGTACATTTGAAGTGGGGGAAAATGAATCGGGAATTTGAAATCGGATCGTATAAAAAGGTACTATGCTCGCTGCTTGTCATCATTTTGTCCTGCACACTCTGCACTACTTCCAAACCCTGCTTTCACCCAACTTATACATTCGTCCATCTTGTAATTCCGTCGACATATCCCTCTTTAAGAAAACTCAATCACTATGCACGCCCTCAGTCTTTTGGCCCTCCTGATGCCCCTCGCGGCGGCCAACACCCACTCGTCGTGCGATTGCATGTCATGGAGCAAGGGACAGAGTTGGATTCACAACGAGATGCTCTCCTATTTCGTCTGCTGGAATGATTTCAAGGGTCAGGTATGTGTCATGAGTTGCAAGACGAGACCATGCCCTACATGGTGCGAACAATGTCAAAAAAGGAGTTATGCTGACCAGGTTCTCTCATCTTTTGTCTACAAAAGGCCACGTTCAATTTCAACAGCAATCGGGTGAGTACTCCGAATTCATGCCCCGACCCAAAGGCAAAAACGCAGACACATATTTTAAAAAAACAGTTTGGATGCTGACGCCCTTCTTTCTAGTGTGAGGCGCTTCCCGGCCAGTCGATCGATGGCGATACTTGGGAGGGCCACTGCAAATCTGCCGGCTTGGGCTACTTTCCTATTTCGATGAATGGCGTCATGGATGCTTCCGGGACACCTCTCCATGTAGACGCAGCTGCGGGCTCCTGCAACTAAGTTAAAACACACAGCGTGGGCAAACGAGGCTCGAGCGCGTTGAGCGTCGAGCTCATATATATGTTGAGACGCGAGCATTGTTGTCCGACGTCATGTACAATATCCTGCATTTGTTGATTGTGGCCTTATTGCTTGAGTCTTAGTCTTGAGATAGCAGCGCGTCTGTCACCTGTGACTACGTTACCAATGACCATCATTACTAGTTGGTGCCTTCATGTTATTTGCAGACTGCATTTTCCGTCACCTTTTCAATTTTGCATTCTTTGCATTTACGCACAGCGTCAATCTTCAGATGGCTTCAGCCGTCGGTGTCGGGCGGCAACCGACGGATATATGCGGGCTTGTCACGTTGCGAAAGCACACACCTTACGGAGTAGACCTATTGAGACCTACGGCATCCAACGTTTCCCAAACGCCTTGTAAGTTGTCAAAGCCAAACAACGTAAACCGGTAACGGATGTGTCTGCCTTTTGCGCCTCAAACTCCGGAGTACCTACAGGCTACGTTAACGCTACATCAAGATGGGTATCGGTAGGATTTTGGGTCGATAGACATCTGGGTCTCCAATACCTACATTTATGTGAATATGTAGCCACGTGAAGTGAGGTGACCCGCCCGGCGCCAAAGACATGGCATTATGCATTGCCATTTAAAGTTAACTACCTACAACAGGGGATAGATCAGACGACTACAGTGCACACGTAACAACCGATACGGTGTAGGTACCTATGTTTGCGACATAGGTACACGTCTCGCTAGAAAATATTGTACATAATAAGAACCACGTACCTACGGAGTATATCCGTGCACAGAATAGCTTAGGCACCTAGGTACCTACGGAGTAGTGCCCGGCGATACCATGCTCATTTTAGCGCGCAGCTAGGCATAAAACGGTGTCGCCAGTTCTGAGTCCTGACTCCTGACCCCTGACTTCCTGAGTTACGAGTCAACAAGTTCAAGGGTCAATGATAGGAACTTGTTCCGTAGGTATACGGAGTAATACGGTGTATAGAGAGGTACAGGCGTCTGTGATGCTGGCATTTGAAGTGGGGGAAAATGATTTGAAATCGGAATGGTATATACATAACAATTCCTTGCTGCACTCGCCACTCGTCAATGTTTCCCTACACACACTCTGTATTTTCAAACCCTGCTTCCAGCTAACTTATACACACCTCTTAATTCCATCGACACATCCTCCTTTAAAACACTCAATCACCATGCACGCCCTCAGTCTTTTGGCCCTCCTGTTGCCCCTCGTGGCGGCCAACAGACACAAGCAATGCGATTGCATGTCATGGAAATCGGGAGAGGATTGGACTCACAACGAGATGCTCTCCTATTTTGTCTGCTGGAACGATTTCAAGGGTCAGGTATGTGTTATAAGTTGCAAGATGAGGCCATGACCTTCATGGCGCGCGAACAAACATGGAGATATGCTGACCAGGTTCTCTCATCTTCTGTCAACAAAAGGCCACGTTCAATTTCAACACCAAACGGGTGAGTACCCCAAATTCATGTCCCGACCCAAAGGCAAAGACGCAGACGCATTCGAAGAAAACGCTTTGGATACTGACGCCCTTCTTTCTAGTGTGAGGCGCTTCCCGGCCAGTGGATCGATGGCGACACTTGGGAGGGCCACTGCAAATCTGCCGGTCTGGGCTACTTCCCCGTTTCGATGGATGGCATCATGGACGCCAGCGGAATGCCTCTCCATGTCGATGCAGCTGCGGGCTCCTGCCCCAACCGGCCTTAAGAAGCATAGCGAGGACAAACGAGCGTGTTGCGCGTCGAGCTCATGTACATGTTGAGACGTGAGAGTTGTCGTCCGACGCCATGTACGATTACCCGCATTCGTGGCCTCATGGCTTGAGACAGCAGCGCGTATGTCACTTGTGACTACGCTACCATCATTACTATTCGAGGCCCTCTTGTAGTCTGCAGTTCCGTCGCCTTTCAAAGTTTGCATCCTTTGTATTTACGCATAGCTTCAATATTCGGATGGCTTAACCTGGGAATCTATCATTGGCTATCATCTATGCCAACTCAGTCGACCAAACAAGACATCATCATAATCGGTGTCTTTTCATACCTGTGAGATGTGATACACAGTGTATCACATCTCCGTCGTCAGGAGACTACCGGAAGCTCGGAGGCTTTGATATCTGGCCAGGCCGTGGGGGTTTCTATCGCTTGCCAACTGTGTGCCCATCTACTGAATATGTACCCCTACTCGCTTGGGCTCTCCGGGTTTTGTCCCAGACACGTAGGTACATATGTACATATGGACTCCCATGATGTATGGGCTGGTGATGACCTTGGCGCAGGGCCTGCATAACTTGCTTTTGCAGGTCGTTGTACTTGTTCAACAAGTTCTGCCAGCATTTCCGGGACCAAGTGCATGTGGGCGTTGAAGAAGACATCGTGAGTTTCCATCATGTTCCTCAGTTTTGTCCGAAGCTTCTTGTTTGCCCTCGACCAAACTGTTTTGGTCCATCTTTGGAAGTCTTCGCAGACTTGGCGGTGGAGAACTGGGCGTTTGATGTTGTGAATCAAGTAATCGTCTAGGTAAAAGAGTATTCGGTCATTCAATTTCTCTTCCATGGCGTAATCCGGGTCGACGGGGCGGTAGTCATCAACGCGATGCCAGTTGGTCGTGCCGTCCTTGCGAAGGTTCGCAAGGTCCGCGTGCATCTTGGTATCCAGATACGCCATCCCGGCTTTGACTTGGCGGGTGATGATGCGCCGTCTGTATTTTGGAAATATTTTTCATGGTGTTGGCGTACTGCAGGGTGCCAGTACGTTGGGGCTGCTCGGATGGTCTTTCTTCCATTACGGGATCTGCTGTTACTTGTCGTAGTCGCAGGCCAAGACCGTACGGGGTGAATATTCCAGAGAATATGTGTGATATGTAAAGGGAGAACACTTCCCAATATCAGTTTGCATTCTGGTAGCACGTTGAGGCACAAACGGCTCATACGGCTCTTCTGCTGTTCCCCATCGCCGATCTCAGTATTGAACCAACCAACCACACGTGAGACCAGCAGAAGAGCCGTATAAGCCGTTATCCGTCTCGACGTGCTATGTACCACAGTACCAGAAAGCAAACTGATATTAGGAAGTGGTCAGTGTTGTGTTAACAGGGTAGATATATCAAAAAAGGCAAACAAGCAATATGCATTAAGTAGTGACACAACTCCCTCCGATTCGTTGTATTCGACAAATAAAGGTTGTTAGCTATAATCTAGAAACAGGAGAATAGGAAAAGGGGGAAAGAAACGCGTGGTTTTGGATCATCAGGCTGCGGGGCAGCTGAAGCCAATCAACATGCGTGTCGAGATTGACTCCGCGTAGCGTTCCTGGTGTAAGAGCGCGGGGTCACAGTTGCAAGAGTCAGTGACATTCGGGATATGTACATATTCGGAATATCTACTCCGTATGTACATTTAAAAGGCGGTTAGCCGGGGACAGAGCTGAATCATGAGTCATGACAGAGCTGGGGACAGAGAGGAGGACAACTTGAGGTTCAAGTTTCAACCACCTGACTTTGTCACTGGCCAATTAGAGAACACCGTCAGCCAGCCTTATTAGTCATGACCTGGGGGTTTCCACGGACCTCTTGTGATCAATAATTTAGTTCAAGAGCAATCAGTACTTTGTCATATCACGAACTGAAGTCATGAAGAAACCCCACAGACAGGGCATCGTCTTCATAGCCGCGATTCATATTCTTCTGATTCCACCTCAGTTGAAGTTCAGGTCAAACTCACGTTCAGCGAGATGAGATCACGTCCAGCTCGCAGGACTCAACCTCGAGGATTCTCCGACCGGCAAATTGTTGAAAGAGTAACAACGTGCTCTTTCACACACCATCATCGAACGGAGTTAGAACAGAAACGTTCCATGTCTCAATGAGACGAAAACGCCAAAAGTTCTGATGCGTTCTGCCGTCTCAGAAGGAAGGGGGTGAGGACCAGCCAGTCTAGGAGCCGCAGCTACTGCTAAACCCTTTCTTTTCCCCCTCGATTCCATCACATCCGCATGACTCTGGAGGAAAGCCCTGCCACTTGAAGTCACGAGAAGGAAATGGAAATGCTCACGCGCATCTTCGCAAAAGAAAGACGTCACATTCTACTGACAACTTCCTGCTTATCGAAAGATTTCTGGATAAAGCTTGTTAGCATTGTGTACAACAACGCAGACTCATCTCCATCAACTCGACCGTAGGCTGCAGCACCTTTACCCACAAGTAATTCGTTACTTGGGGTTGAATAAACAATTTGCGCTGAGCTTTGCAGGCGTTGCGTAAACGCAAGGCACTCAAGTCTCTAGAGATGCTTATTTCGCTGACGACTCTGAATATTATTGGTTGCCGTAAGGATATTCGATCACTCTCGGTCACACTGTCTTTAGTGGACCGCTTTCTAGTCGTCAATCAGGAATCACGATTTTGTCTGGAGAGGCAGAATGTCTTGCTCTTCAACAGACTGCGAAAGAGACTATTGGTTTAGAATCGCAATTTGAGAAATCGAGATGATCCTGAACAGAATGGGGCACTCTGCTGCGACATCTATCACCATCCGACTTGTTCTGAACGAAATTAACGAAGAGTTGAACCCTGTAAACATTTCGTAGGGATGGTTCAATGAGCGAAGATCTTCCTGAGCAATATCATCAATAACTACTTAAGCAAGCTACGTGATCTTTTTGCCGATTGAAAGACATCTTTACGATCGTTCGGGCCAGTTTGTTCAAAGGGGTGCGTTCGTGCCATTCACATGCCACTGTTCTCGCCTCAACTATGGAAAGTCTAGATTGAATGGACAACCTCCGCGAAGTACAAATCAGACAAACGTTTCAACCAGAAAACGATCCCCGATCGAAGAATATTCCAAAGAATTGCTCCAGCCAGATAACATCTCTGACCAGCAACTCCAACCTTCACAGAGACTTCATGTGTGGTCCCCCCATTCTCACAGATACAAAATTGACTGTTCTTTCTCATACCACACAACCAGCCAAGCACCATTGAGTTTGGGGAGCCACCTTGACGCACAATGGATAAACGGGTGCATGGCGAAGCAAAACATCAACTTAAACATATCCGGCAATGGATGGAAGATTGTGTCAGGCCCGTTCAAAATCATGAAGGCCATGTCTCCCAAGACTGTGCAACGCGAATACTAAAAGTGGCGAATGCATGACTCGTTCCACGTCTCTCTCAACCCATGAGATGTACCGTGGTGACCGGAAGTAGTCACTGATCAGAAATTGAGCGATTCGCGAAGGCCTATTTAGTATTCGGCATGAATGGCCTCATATACCTACTCCGCAATGGTAGATGCGGAGTATAGAGGTCAGAGATCAAGACCCAAGCACTAACTCTGTCTCTGGGGTTTGCCTAAATTGGCCATCGAACAAGGATGGACGTCAATCGGGCTATGTGTGCACACATGACCAATCGTGACTCGAGTCTCGCCGACCCTTCCTCTATAATAATTACGTACCTAGACAAGACGTACAGAGGAGGTATCGCTGGGAAATGTATCTATGTAATGTACGGAGTACAAGATTGAAGATTCCTGTGCTGAAATCAATTTCGTAGGTTCCCTTCACTCTGTACTCCGTACATCCTGAGTCCTCCGTGCCTACTCAGAGCCTAGAGAAATCCTACCCCAGCTTTTCTTAATCAGATACGCTAGCTAGGCTGGCCTGGGCTGCCCAGTTCTAGAGCTTCCTTCCCCAACTTTACTAAAATCCTATGCTTAACCTTAGCGCGCAGCTATGTATCACGAGGTTGCCGGTCCTAACTCCGGACTCTCCGAGTGACGAGTCAATACGTTACAGTGGTCAACGATTGTTTCTACGGAGAGGTTTGTGTCTTTCAGGCTGGCATTTGTGAGGGAGAATGAATCGGAGATTTGAGACCAGTATTGTATAATAATCACTGCGCTCGCTCGTCGTCAAGGGCTGCTCTCGGTCATTCTGCATTCTCAAACACTACTTCCAACCAACTTATACTCTTCCACCTTGTCATTCCATCGACACATCCCTCTTTAAGAAAACTCAATCACTATGCACGCTCTAAGTCTTTTGGCGTTCCTGCTGCCCCTCGTGGCGGCCAACACCCACGCTCAGTGCGATTGTATGTCATGGAGTGAAGGAAAGCCTTGGATTCACGACGCGGACCTCACCCAGGCTGTTTGTGAATCGGCGTTTTACAAAAACAAGGTATGTTTGATGACTTGCAACATGAGACCATGCCATACATGGTCACTGGTGCGAACAAAAAAAAGGAAAGGAGATATGCTGACCAGGTTCTCTCATTTTCTGTCAACAAAAGGCCACATATGACCCCAAAACTAAACGTGTAAGTGCCCCAAATTCATGTCCCGACCCAAACGCAAAGACGCATACCGTCGACCGACCCATAGGAAGAAAATTTCTGGATACTGATACCCTTCTTTCTAGTGTGTGGCCGGTGCGGAGGCTACGAAATTTTGGATCGATGGCCAAACTTGGGAGACTCAGTGCAAATCTTTCGGTCAGGGCTACACCGATGCCAGCGGGCGACCTCAGAAAGTTGGGGCAGCTGCGGGCTCTTGCCCTGATCGGCCTTAATTTCTTAAGAAGCACAGCGAGGACAAACGAGCGCATTGAGTGTTGAGCTGAATCATCAATGCTCAAGCCTCATGCGTCATGTACATGTTGGGACTCGAGGAGCATTGTCGCCGACGTCACGTTACATAAGCTCCTGGGACAGGTCCAGCAGCAAATTGCAATGGAACTGTCAGGTCGGAAAGTTGAAACAGATAAAAAAAGTTAAAACGAAACATAAACAGGTCTATATTGTTCAACTTGTCCTGTCGATCTTCCAGAGAGAGGAAGATGGGATCAAGCTATTGGAATATACAGACAGTACCAGTGGCTCGTGCCACGTGGTATCGGACTACCTTACCCGATCGCATTCCATTCTTCGTTCCTGTGCTATCGAACACATACAGTGGCACCACCGTGAAACCTCCGTGATTTGTACTGTCTGAGACTGCTGCGAACCTGAGACTATTGCCAATTGGCAGTGGAGCGGTTCCAAGACGGATCGTTTAATGCAGTAATGAGGGAGCCTTGAAAAAGGCGTTACTACCCTTCAATGCGACGCATCTGGGAAATCGAAAGCCAAAGCCAGACGCCAACATTCAAATACGTCGGGCACCTCGCATCAAGAAAGGGATCGTGATTCGCGACTTCCACCCGGACACCGAAACTGGCGCATTTCCAGTCTTAATCTTATGGATGCAGACTTTTGCCATGACTGAAGACAACCATCGTGGAAAGAATCGCCTACAACGCCTGAATCCAAAGTTGTGGGTGGGTTACCTGGGCGGAATCGGATACAGATCAATCAACATGTATCGGGTCTGGATTCCATCACCAGCAAAAGTCATTCCTTCTTGCGATGTCGTTTTTGATGGACAGGCTATCTTCGACAGAAAGATTGAACACGTCTCGGACAACCTTATGCACGCCGGTGACGCCACTTTGGATGATCTTGCTTTGCAAGCAAGGAGGACTGAGCTGCCAGCCACAACGGTTCATCCAGAAGTTGAACCATTCTTCGAAGATTATTACTTGGACGAGTCAGCTGTTAGAAGACGCAATTCATACCAGCAAAGACACCGAAATGCCAGAAAGACCACGACTGCTTTACCAACACCTCCGCCGACACCACCACCACCACCAGCTGCGCTGTTGGCAGAACCAATGTCCGACGACCAACCACAACTGAAGTCTAACGTGTCATTCAAGACCGTTACATGCGTAGCTGCATTCATGACTGGCACTGAAGCTAGAAATATTGGAAAGTATCGAGGAGGAGTTATTGACGAGGCGAAAATGAGGAGGCTCCTTGCATATGCTACAAGCGTTAAGCTTCATCGCAGTCAGCTTTCGCCTCCCCCAGCTTTCGAGACCAGACTTGAGGATCATGGATTAATCGCATGGGGAAGTTTCTCAAAGTTGAAAGAAGCAGTGTCAATCAGAACGGGATCATTTGGCAAGCCAGAGTCAGATGAAGTCCTGGACAGAAGTGTCGCACTCCTCGATCAAACGGACAGGCCAGCATATGGACAAGTTTCTGTTTAAGTTTTAACTAAAACCACAGTTGCTGAACGGACCTAAAGTGCAGGGAACGTCTGGTGGTGCGTGGAAATCAGCAAAGACATAGTTAATCTGACCGTTAACGACACTCATGCGGCAACACTGACAAGTCGATCATTTCGTATGCTCATGGCCATCGCAGCAAAGTATGGTCTCGATGTCAGTGGTAACCAATGCTCTTGTTCACGAAATCGGATAGCCTGGGTTTGGCAAAAAGACTTTACGGCAACTCTGCTCTCAAGGCGCTCAATTTCCAGACCGTCCAGCGCGCGCCGCGAACCCTGTTCGATGTTGCATGAACGAAGAAGACATAATCATTTTTTTTTCCTGCGCGAATGAAATTATTATTGCATACAAGCTTGAGAATACGGACAAAGTAAGTCAAACGATCAATCTTCAGTGAGAAAGAGTGTGACTGACGAAGATCTACTGTAGACTGTAGTATGTGACAATTGTCAATGGCCAATGCAGTGATTGATCTGGGGCTTGGAACGGGAGAATTTACCAAATCACAACACAAGTGACAACAATCGGCTTTGGCTCTCAAAGAGTCAAAGTGATATCTGGAGTCCTGGACTCTGGAGGGCTCAGGGCTCCATTTCCCCTCTGAGCTTGCTGCCTTGAGAGGCCTGTACTGCATCTAATATACATACATGGATCTCGGACTACCTAATATGTCTGACGGCTGCAATGTTCTCCCTTTGCTTCCTGCTGTATGCTCCAAATGAATTTAATGAAACAATAGCCAATATGCGCTCAGAGATAGTCTCGGTGTAGATGTCGCGGTAGTGAGACACCGGCTAGGCGCTGCATCTATTACTAATTAGACTATGAGTCTATGACCGCGGTCCGCAGTAGTCGATGTTTCTCTGCGTAGATGTCCACGATGGGGGAAACGTGTCCACCCGCGTGACATCTACAATGATTCACTCGGAGTCAAAGTGAATCAGTGATCCGGGATCGAAACTTCTCAGGCCGCGTATGTCGACAAGATTCACCAATTGGTCGAGAAGCTTGAGCAAGGCTGCAAGATCTGTGCCATGAATCATGATACACCCATGGGTGCAATTGAACTCCAGCCATCAACCTCGCTCTCTTCACCATTCGTGACAAACAGGTACGGTGTACTCCGTACCAGCGGACAATAGATTTACTCCTCTTCGCAGCAGTTACGACACGACCGGTCACCGGACATTGTTTTCGGCGTTCGCAACATCGTCATCGCGACATGTATGATGTCAGTCAAAGTCATGAAGGCTGAGCTGGCAACGAACTTTGAGGTGAGATCGCTCGGCGCCAGAGACTCAGAGAGTATGATATAGGTACTCAGTCTCTCCGCAGCAGTATGTGAAAAGGGACAGGGATAAATCGGACGATTATGAGGTACCCGTGAACGATGAGGGGCTAAATCAGCCCTGTCACGGAAGTTATGGAAGGATCCCGCTGCGCGGCTCGACTGACTACGGATTATGTATATTGTAGGTATGTATATATGTACCTACCTATTTAACAAGATCAGTCTCCTTCCCGTTTTGGGCTCCGGTAACTTATTGTCTGATCAGTGATTTCTGGCCTCTGGGCTTGAGACAGCAACACATCTGTGAAACTGTAACTGCGTTACCATCATTATTACATAGTCGGGACCTCCATGTTGTAACTTGTTTGCATCTCTATCACCTTTTCAACATCGCATCCATTCTGCTCAAATCTTACGTACAGCTTCAATCCTCGGATGGCTTGACCTGAGAATTTTCCATTGACTAGGTATGCCCTCTCAGTCAACCAAGACAGACTACAGTTAGACCTGGTGTCTTTTCATGCCTGTGTATCCTGTTGCCATCTCATCGTCATGAGATTGTCGGAAGTCTGGAGCCTTTGGCATCTGGACCGGCCGCCGCGGGGGCTTTCTACCGCTTGTCAAGTTTCAACTGTGCCTCCCGAGTCCCGACTCCCGACTCCCAAGGCCCATGTCATGTCACACGTGGCCCGCCCCGGAGAATATTCTATGTAGCCCGTGACGGGCGTGCGCCATTTCAAATTTGGAGCTGCGGACTCATCAGAGTACATAGGTAGTGAGTACGGTGCCTAGGTATGTACGGACTCCGGGCTCTGGAGTAATGGCCGAGGCCAGAGAATGAGACCAAACACCAAAGCACTGACCCTGCCTCTGGATTTTGCCCGAACTGGCCATCGAACAAGCGCGGATGTCAATCGTGATTCGTGACTCGGCGACCATTCCTCTACAAAGTATGTAAAAATTACGTACCTAATGTATGTAGACTCGGTGTACGGAGTATCGCTGGGAAATACCGATCGATGCATGTTGAAAGCTGAAGAAACCTGTGCTCGAATCAATTCCGTAGCTTCCATTCCCCCTTTACGGAGTAGATGGTGTGTACATACTCAACTCTCTCCTTTACACAATTTTCTCGGCAACGGTGCACGGACCACGCCCGCCCACTTCTGTTATGATTTGGCTGTATAACCTGCTGTAGCCCTAACAGCAGTCCACCTCCGAATGGAAAACTCGAAAATGCCGCCCTC